>JAVQJF010040360.1:0-26635 GCA_036023855.1 Gadopsis marmoratus | reverse complement strand
ATTATTAGAGTAAGAAGTAAAGGAGCATCCTCTGTGTTGTAACATATACAATGACAGCATGACTGGTCTACTTTTAAACTCTTTCATCCATTAGAAAGTCAAAGATTCTTATTTGAATGCTATAGTTTCTTGGTGTGAATGGGTTTCCCTTTTCTCTCCACTGGCTGATTATTCAGGCAGGTTCATGGCTCTTTAGGACATAAAACCAAAATAAGGAAAGGTTGGCCAATGTGTCAAAAAGTGCAGCGAGGTTAGGGGCCTCCTCTCTAACATTATTAGATAAGGCATCAGGCCAGACGAGAGGTTGTTAATGCTGCTAGTGCTGAAGGGCCAGAAGGAGTCATTATAATTATTTCTGATTTGTATTCGTTTGACTGCAGGACATTTTTGGACATCCAATCCTTAATTTCAGCCAGGCAGGACCTAATGAAGGAGACAGCGGTGGTACCAGGCTTTGGGTCTACTGTCATGGTTTTGGGGTCTCCTGTGTGGCTGAGACCAGGCTGAGCTTCACTACACACACCTGTCTTCCATCTACTTCATCAGTCTGCAGTATGTCCACCCCGGGTTTCCGGTCACTCATGTTGTAGTATACGTGCCAACCTGAGCGCCTGTTGTGCTCCTTGCTATGTTGATTTTGCTTGTGATATTAACCATCTTCTGCGCCAACTGTGTTGCTGCTTCAACACATCAACTTGTAGGACAGAATGTTCACCTGCAGCCTCATATATCCTAACTGTGAGGGACAATCATTCACCTGTGTCTGAGCCCCTCGTTAATCCTGGTCTATTTAAACCTGTTCAGCTGCCCTTTGTTGGTTCATTTTTCGTGGACACTGTGTTGGTACTTGGACATTTTTTTGTTAAGCTTCGTTTTACTGTTGGACTTCCCTTTGTGTTTTTGTGTGGAGGTTCCCTGTGCTTTGTTTCCAGTACTGGACTTTTGTATTGTATAAGCCCCTTAAACTGACTGCACACTGCAACACTGACCTTCTTACTGCCGCACATCTGGCCAATCGCTGCATGAAGGGGTCTTCTTGTCAGTTTCAGATAAAAAAGATATTGTAGGTCCCAAAACTCAGATGTGAGAAAAGTATTGCGGGAGAACAGATTGGATGCTGATCTGCCAACCGACAAGCGCTTGAATTGAAGCATACTGACGCCGTAATAGTCGCTGCAGTTCATCATCATAGCTACTGCTTACCATGTTGCTGCTTCTATCAACTGACAGGACCCGCCAGTCCAGCTTTTACTCAGTCCTACATAAAGCTGAACCTGAACCACCTCTATCGCATCATGCTGCTCATTTCACCCACGTCTACCCTGTAGCTTTCTGCAATGTATGGCGCTCCACCAGAGTCCTTAAAGTCAAACAGCGATGACGTGTGGAGCCGTTACTCCGGTTACCTGGTGTTTCGGATGGAGAGACCGGGTCCTGGCTCCACAATGGTGGAACAAGCTCCCCATCAACATCAGGACAGCAGCAAGTCTACACATCTTCCATCGCACACTGAAAGCTCATCTATTGCAGACTGCGCCTTGATCCATAAAAGCTTTAAAAACATTTAGCACTTGAAGCAGTAAAACATATTTGATGAAGCTGATGTAATTGGATGATTCTTGCATTGTCTGAAGATGTGTCCACATGGTTGCAAGTTCTAAGTCACTTTGTGAGATAAATGTCTTTTTTTAATGTGCTGAAAGCCCAACATTTAATGTAAAAAAAGGTTTTAATTAAAAAGGAGCTTCAGTGAAACAGGCATGCAGGCTTTTCCTCAGCTAAAACACATGCAAAGCTTCAGGTTATGCAGAAATGTGTCCTCTTTGTGTTTTGCATACTATGTGAAAACACCTGGCATGTGACTTTCCCAGAGCTTGCAAGGATTATTTGAATGTATCAGTGGCTGGTAGTCACATGGAGATTAAATTTGTATATTACAAACATTTACTTTAATTATGTTCTTTAATGTATTATTTAAAAATCAATGGTTTATATCCAAGCCCCTGTGGGCTAATGGTGACAAATTGTACATATTTGTTTTTTAGTGCAATAACATTGACAATGTATCTATGTTTTTATTTAAATCGCAGCAAAATCTGCAGATCCTTATAAGACTAAAAACACCACAGGATGTGACATAAGCCTGTATTTTATAATATAAGCTAGTATAGTCATCAATAATATATTCAGAAGACAAGTGTGCTGCCATCTCCCATGAAAACTGCCTTACAGCACTGATCCATATTTTCTGACCATATAAATCTTATATATTTAGTTCAATAGTCTGTCATCCATTAATTATTCTGTTAAGGAAGATTAGCTGCATGGATCTCATTAACCTGGGCAACATGCTGGAGGACAGGAACACCAATTTGCATCCAACTGAAAGGGAAATAACTTGTCCCCATTAGCTGACTTGTTTCAAGTTTCGATAGTAGATGGATTGTTGATGCAGTGCCTACCAGCTTTTGCAGGTCTTTACTGACATCTTCAACTTGTCTCTGGCACAAGCCGTCATCCCGCCCTGCCTGAAATCTGCCATAATCATCCCGGTTCCAAACGTCGCCTATAGCCAGTCTCAGTGATTACCGCCCCGTAGCACTTACCCCAGTCATCACCAAGTGCTTTGAGAAACTGTTTCTACAGCACATGAAAGCCTGTCTCCCCCCACCCTAGATCCATACCAGTTTGCCTACCGGGCTAACAGATCCACAGAGGACACCATAGCCATGGCTCTCCATTCGGCGTTAAGTCACCTGAAACACCAGGGGAGCTACGTCAGGATGCTCTTTATTGACTTTAGCTCAGCCTTCAATACAATAATCCCGGACATTCTGGTCTCCAAGCTATGCAACTTGGGGCTCCCTCCTCTCACCTGCACCTGGATTAAGGACTTTTTGATCAACCGACCACAGAGCGTGAAACTGGGCCCACACCTCTCCTCCACTCGCACTCTCAGTACCGGCTCTCCCCAGGGCTGTGTGCTGAGCCCACTACTTTACTCTCTCTACACATTCGACTGCAGTCCCGCCCAACCAGAGAACACCATTGTCAAATTCGCAGATGATACAATGATGGTGGGGCTGATTTCAGGAGGACACGAGACAGCCTACAGAAATGCAGTCCTGAAACTTAGTGAGTGGTGTTCAGTGAACAACCTCACACTGAACATCACAAAACTAAGGAAATCATCTTGGACTTTAGGTCCAGTCATTCAAGTTCCTAGGCGTCCACATCTGTGCAGACCTCTCCTGGTCTGTGAACACCACAGCACTGGTCAAGAAGGCCCAGCAGCCGTTACACTTCCTGAGGGTGCTCAGGAAGGAACATCTTAACGCACCGCTGCTGGTGACCTTCTATCATTCCGCAATTGAGGGCCTGCTGACCTACGCTGTCACGGTGTGGTACTCCAGCTGCACTGAGGCGGACAGGAAGAGGATGCAGAGGGTGGTAAAAACAGCACAAAAGATCATCGGATGCCCTCTACCCTCCCTGCCAGACATCTACAACGCCCGCTGAACATCATAAAAGACAACACCCACCCAGGTTTCCACCTGTTCGACCTACTGCCGTCTGGCAAGCGCTATAAGTCGATACGGTCCAGAACAAACAGACTCAGGAACAGCTTCTTCCCTCAAGCAGTTAATATCCTGAATTCAAACCAATAACAATAAAAGCATTCTATTCTATTCTAGAAACATTTTTCCCTTTAATGTAGCTTTAGTAGGCTATTGTGAATTTTGGGTCACACATACCTCCATATATTTTAATGGCAGCTATCCAGTGTACATTTAAGACTGGAATATATGCATGCGAGTGGATGGGGACAGCTTAGAACCTACAAGTTTAATTTCAAAGCACAGAAGCCACGGAGGCCTTTTTAGGTCAGAAACGGCATTTATGGCCATCCCAAACTCCCTAGAGGAGCTAATGGTCAAGGTAGGTGTAAGCTCAGCCAAATTCTCTGGTGCCAGTACGTCCCTGAACCTGCCAGGATGGGCGCCTTCTCTTCACCCTGTCTCAGCTGCAATAAATATTGTTTCTTCTAAACTTGCCTGTGCCTCTGTATACCCTTGGGTTCTCCACTCCCGTCACCATAACAGAACGGTCTGGCCATACCTGGACCCAGTGGACCTTCGGGACCTGGACACCACCCATCTCCGTTGCAGAATGGAGGATCTCCACCAGGTGCAGAACTAAAATTAGTATTACTTCTGTATTTGGATGCCATATATAAATACATACCAATCACATGTGTGTAATGTTAGTCAAGAAGACACCTGTTGTGATGATGCCATCTGGAACACAAGCGCCTGGTGCAGACTGACTGTACACTCCACGCTCAGCACCAAACGGCACACAGACACAGTTAGCCACTAGCTGGTGAACATAGTGGAGCATATAGCAGCTAAAGAGCCAGATATTTCCCTCAGGAGTTGGTACAGACCAAAACCAGAGCTGAAAGATACATTGAACATTGGACTTACATCCATTCACCAGGTGGCCAGAAACACGACCCCAAAGGAAAGATAATGTTACTCTGTAACTGCTGGATGAGCACATTTGCTAAATTCCCTATATCAACTTAAAGGGTGATGATATGTCAATGTAGTGTGCTCAAAAACATTAGATAAAAAAAGTGAACATCTTAAGGATTGTAGCTTTTAAACACCACAACTCCAGCATGTGGAACTGGTATGTGATTTAATTGTAAACTGAAGCTTGAATAACATTAGATTTCTGTTATGTGCGTAATAATTTATCCTTAGAGCTGAAAGGACCTGCAGAGCTGAATAATTGTCATCACTATGGGCAACTCCTTTCACATAGGCATGTGATCCATCTTGGAACCAGGTAACAAGGCACATGGGCTTTACTGTTCCTCCTGATAGCCTGCTAGAGGAGGCATTGGAGCTGAGGTTAGTTAGCAAAGAACTATATGAATTTCCTACAGCAATGCAACATTGTAATCTGACAAACTAATATCACTTAGAAATCAGATCATTTTCTACTAAATTTAACACGTCTGTGCATTCAAAGAGGAGAGCTAACAAGGATTTGAGTATTTTCAATGATTTTGCATGAAACTGACATATAGAGTGTGGAAATCCATTAGGATCCAGTAATAAACTATACTGTATGGTGAATTCACTGCAAGTACAAATGGTTTCAGTTTAAGGGCGATGTCTGGTTTAAAGCATGTGATGACCGTCAATCCAGCTTCCATGAAATATGTTAATGAGATTTTCCTTGGAATGAAGGGCAGGTACCTACTGGCTTTCTGACTTTGGCTCTCATCATGCAAGTTTGTGATGACATTGTAGTTTCTGCTAACAATTTCATGCTATTCCACTGACAGTGGGTGGCAGTAACTCACCAAGTAACAATGATGCACCAGCAAAGGCAAGGAAGTAGACTGCCAGGCAATAAATACATAGGAATATATCTAACTAAATATAAAGACAGCATCCCATTAGCTTACATTAGCATGGAGAGCGGGAAACAGCTACTGTAGCAAATTGTCTTTTTTGTTTTAGTGAAGTGAAGAAGCGTGAAAGTTTCATCTGAAGTCCACTGGTGTCCTTGGTACATCTGGGTACGATTGAAGTTTAAGAAGTTTGATTTGTGAGGAAGAACTTAGCTGGTTACAGGAGGTGATTAGAGAACAGTCCTCGCTTTCCTGCTCGTTTGCTGATATGATTTATCTCAGTGTTGGTAGATGTTCCCCTCCTCTGTATATAAAGAACATGTTCGTTTGTCCTACATGAGAATATACACTGCTCAACAAAATGAAGGGAACACTTAAATCACACAGTGGATCTCGATGAACAAAATTTCCAAGTTGAAAATCTTCCTTGATGTACATTGTGTAATTTGCTGAGAACACTAGTGAATGGAAACCAAACTCAAAGTGAAAAATGAAATTCACATGCTGATCCAACTCACGTCCATTTCGTCATGACAACTCATAACGTGGCTCAGTAGCGTGTTCTGATGCCTGTGTGCCCAACAACGTCTGGGCGGGGTCCTGCGGGTCCCCTCCCAGACCTGGACCAGGGCAGCAGTGAGCTCCTGGACACGTCCCAGAGGTTCTCCAGCATGTGGTTGTCATGCTACCAGGAGCGACAAGAGCACTAGCAAAATGCTAAACTTAAAGAGAATCAGTTAGGAAGGATCAGCAGAGAGGAATGGTCTGTGGCCACCGCCGGGAAAACCATTCCCTTTTTGGGAGGTTGTCTTGCTGTCGCCTCTCCTGTCCACCAGCAGCTCACTGTTCAATCACTTCCGCTTCCTAACTGGACATGTCGATATCCCAGATGTTTGGCGTTTGTAATCAAGATATACCACATGACCCCAGAATACTCTTCTGTGCTGACATTGACAAATTCCAAGTCAAGGAAACTATTTTAAATGCGCTGATCTGAAAATCTGATTGCCCCCCCCCATGCATCAGAGGCTGTTGTGTTTCCGGCTGCTGGAGAACACTGTCGACTGTAGTTTACAGTAACTTGTCTGGATGTCAGGGCAGCACAGAGCAAACCTCCTGCAGAAATAACAAACAAAAAGGGAGAGAAACCAAGCGACATATAGAAACCTTGGTACTCAAAATAATCAGTACATTGTGAACTGCAGCGTCATTTAAAAATACCACAAAACTGTCTACTGTGAAGTAATGCTGCACAGAAATCTGCTCCTTTCACAAAGACATGGTATTCTCCCAGTATGAGTACACATACACCTAAAAATACAACAGGTACACTGTTTCTTCAAATGTAATTGAAGTGTGTCAATGCATTTAAAGGCTTCCTCCACCTCCCTTGGCTGTTGCATATTAGCCAATCATCGATACAGTACAAGTGGTCACATGTGACTTCTGCACAAAGTTCACATAAACCTGACCTGCGTGGGGTCACGTGGCAGGAATTGCCTTCCACGTCCGTTTACCTGACAGAAATTCTTGAGGGGAAACTTCTTCCATGTGCGGGACTGCTGGGACAGGTTTTGAGTAAGGACAGCGGTGAAACAACGAAAACAGGCGATTCAGTGAAAAATAGCACGAGTTACAACATGCTAGCTTCAGAGCAGCATTCCAACATATCTGAATATTATTGATGTTTCTTTATTAACTGGCCGCCTGTCATCCCGAGCCAGTTTCCCTGCTGTCTACTGGTAATATTCGTTCACACTGTTAGCACATCCGCCCAGGCCTGGCAGGGGGAGCTGGAGAGCCGCTAGTGATCTGAATGCAGCGGGATGGTTTCCAGGTTATTTAAAAACGGCCTTGAGCTGCCAGTCTGGACGTTTCCTGTTTCTTTGAACAGTCTCATGTTGTAGAAGAGAACAGAACGAAGGATCGCTGAAAGACATTTGTCGTTGCTGTAGGAAGCCTGCAGCGTCTTCCTGAGGGGAGTTTCTCAAGTTCAACAAACCAAAGGTGTGAAAGGTCCGGAGCTACTAAGGCTGCTTTCCTCCTGGTGTGTGTGGTGTACAGCTCCACCAGCTGTGTCTATTGTTGTGAGCTTGCTTTTGCTCGTAGAACCTACATTTCCGTACCAGCATGTGACCAAATGGTACTTTACACTAGACTGGTGCAAACCATCCTCAGAGGAAACAAATGTTCTCCGAGTGTTCATTAAAATTTAAGTTTGTGTCGAAAATCAGTCCTAAATATTTGAAACTCACCTGTAATTGGCTGGTTGCACACCTATATTATTAACAATGAGTTCCTTGGTCTTGTTAGCATTTAAAAGCAAACCACTCTCTTGACACCATGTTAATTGATTGTAGGAAGTCTAGTCCACGGTTGCTGTCATAGATCTGCATTCATGTATATACATAGAGAAAGGTGCAGGGATGGAACCTTGGGGCAGCCTTGTGCAGACATTCTGTGAAGGTGGTCAGATAAAACGTCTTTGATCCACAGTGAAAGATGTCCATTGGTATCAAGTTCAAAAAGTCTAATGAAATGTCAGTCCTGATCGCATTCAAGGCTAAACTAAAATCAATACATACAACGAGCCTCAGGATGCTGGATGTGTTTGGTTAAAAAGGGAACTCCACCAAATTTACACGTTAAAGTCAGTTTAGTGGTCGAGTCCTGCACAGCCTGTAAAAACTGTTTTCGCTCTGCAGGAGTTTTGTCTAGTCTGAGAAAATCTCTCGAATGACATCGATTTGGGTTTTGTCAGTTTGGGCTTCGGGGGGTTACCGATCTAACAGAGCGGCTGCATCTACCAGGCACTGACGGTCGAACACAACATGCTGCTGGGTTGTATTATGGGATGTGTAGAAACCAGGGATTTTTGGAGCTTCACCCACAAAAGGGTCACTAAAGTCAGTAGGATTCATCCCCTGGGCACCATGCAGGCTGACCTCTCTGAAGCCACGCCCCTAACAGACCACAACCATGTGATGCCTGAACATGTACTGAACAAACTCTTGTCAGATAATAAACTGAACTCCAACCTATTAACTAGTGTTTGCAGTTTATTGCCAGACACTCGATTCATATTTACATCCTAAAAATGGCTTCAGACTTAGTTAAATTACAGATTTAACAATGCAAAGTTAGCTACAAACTGTTGCTTTTAGAAAACGAGTAAAAACAGAAAGGCTACTCGCAGGTAGAGAGAAAAGAAATGCACCCGGAGTCCTAAAAGTCTCAAAACTATACTGAAAGATGTCAAGTTTAAATGGACATAAACTCATGTGCTCTTTACAAATGCCCCTGGTAGCCAGCTGGGTGGATACATCGATGAACAGGTATAGACCGGATGTAGATGTGGATATAGATTACAGGCGCCGAGCGAGCGAAGCATTTACGGACACTGAAAACTAAAAGCCAGTGTTTGTTACACTGAAACAGTCCCTGCAGGTCCCCCGTCCTCGTGTCCCCCGTCCTCGTGTCCACTGCCCAGCAGCAATCTTTGAATTCAGGTTTTCCAGTCTGGAGAACAACTTTCTGATCAGTAACGATCATAAAAAAGGGGGGACATGCACATTAAAATGTTTCCCACGGTGTATTATAGCTGTAGCATGTCTGGGTGAACTCAATAGCCCAAATCTGACATCTAGTGGTCAAAATGTAGTATGACGTTTAAAATAAAGCTTCAGCTTCACACATCTTACTTGGCCAACAAGCCCACTGATAGTTTCATGATGTAAAAAGTGAATAAATTAAGCTTTAAATGTACTTATGAATAAAGATACATCGATTTGTTTGGCTGGAACTCAACTGCAAAAATGTTAATTTTCCCAAACACGTGTAACATGTAATGATTTTCCACGTCACTTTTATTGATTTCAACATTTATAAAGTTACCTACGTACACGTGTACATGAACGCTTAAATCTGCTTGTACAAAATGTAAAGAAACTGAACACAACTCAATAACACAACACAATAGATAAAAACACCTGCCCATCGAAACCTTATCACAATGACTGGTGCACTGAATTAACAAGCAGCAACGATGATGACGCTGTTAGAAGCTGGCAGGGCGTCTATTTATAGAACTGAATTTAAGAGGTCAACGTGAAAGCAGGAAATCTGCTGCCGCTGACCTGCAGCTCATCCAAACAAAACCTTGTATGATCTTTGGCTCTTAATGTTTCCATTTCATCTCGGGTTACTGTGTCCGACCACTTGTTACAGTGGCACCTACTGAAACATCAAACTAGTGATGGCATCACATCTTTAAGCCAGTTTAAACATTCAGCAGCGTTACACAACAGGGCAGACTAACACTTGAGCAGGGCTCAACAGCCCAGAGCAGCCTCACATTCATCAACACAGAAGTCAATACCAACTGTTTATTACGGCTGCAGCTGATCATTATTTTCATGTTTAAATCCAATATATATCCTTTAGCATATGAAGTGTCAAACACAACAAAGTGACTGTCCAAAGCGCCAAACGGTTCCATTTCCATTCATTTGAAATGCAGAAAAGTAGGTGCATTTATACGTTTGAGAGGTTGTGACTAACAAACGTCTGGTTTTGTTGCTTCCTGCCTGAGTCGGCTCGCTGACTGGATGACGCTGTGCTGCATGACCTTGCGGTGGATGATGTCCTTTGCTCTGCGCGTCACGTCCAGCCAGCTCAAGTAAACAACCTTCTCTCAGCCTCTGCTGCAGGCGATGACAGCTGAGTGTAGGATGTTTACACGAGCTGCGTCTGAAGAACACGGGCCAACGAACCAAGGCACAGGGCGAAAAACGCTCCGTGTTAGTAATACGACGAGGTTTGGATTTTAAAGGAGCGGGTCCAACATCTCTGTGGAGCTTGTGGCAGTCGGCGGCAGCAAACATCGGACTGAAAGCTCTGCGGATGGACAGCTTCCAGTCGGGGATGTTTACAGCCCAGACTACCTCGTGCGTTGGTTGAGATCAGCCATAATGTGCACAGCCAGAGACTAAAGTCACAATGTCGTCAAGGAATAAAAGCTGCACACAGAAGGAACAGGACTCCCTCGGTGGTCTGAAGATTCGATATCCCTTCGTGTAACTTGGCACGGGCAGGAAACGGTGCAGAAAATGTCCACCTGCCCAGGACGACACACCGACTGGCACTGGGGATGATCCAGAGTCCAGTGTCCGAGGCGCTGCTGCCTGCAGGCTTGTATTTTCCTTTAGAAAACTCCTGCAGAAGAAGAGAAGTTAGCCTGACCTCCTTTGCATTGTGTATAATCCCACTGATGCTGAGGACGACTTCCAATGACATTCAGCCGCACGCTCACTGCCAAGCACCTACACAAACATTTAATATGCCATTAATACATTTATTATGTATTCAAATTTATTGCAAGTCAGTAAAAAAAAAAAAGAAAAAAACCCCAACAACTTTGATCACTGCACCGCTTTGCAAATATTAACTAGCTAGCTTGCTGTGTCATATTAGCTTGCAGCAGATGACATTAGCTAACAGCACAACGGTTACAGACAGTAGTTGGACAGAGAGCTGTAATGTCACTGAAGTCACACAGCTGGGGAACAGTCAGTGCAGAGGCCGGCTGTCCTGCAGCACTGACAAACAGACAGACACCTTTAGCCGTCAGCAGACAGAACAGGTCGCCAGCGAACCGCGCGAACTAACTTTGTTCTGTCAGGCAGCGAACAGTGTGATGTGGTGGCTGTTAGCATTAGCTCCTGTTAGCCAGCGACCTAGGCTAGCTAGCTAGCTAGCTCGCCGACATAGCTAGCTTCTGCTAGCTTGTGTGTGTGACCCCAACCTTCTGCGGTGTGACGTCTCCTCCCCGGCGGCTGACACCATCATCTCCGGGCGACCCGCTGCAGCGAACCAGCGAACCCGTTGGACCCGTTTCGGCCGCGTTGCGTTCCGAGCAGCCGAAGTTTAACTTTCCTTCCGTTTTCATTTACTTGCCTTTATTTTGACCTTTGGTTACTCGACACCAACATTGACGTCATTGTCATGGCAACAGAGCCCCGCCTACCGTGCGGCCGGACAGACGCTGACGTTCAGCCTGTAGCTCAGCAGCAGCCCTGTCCGGCCACCAGGGGGCCTCAGACTGTTTATATGTTGTTGTTGTTGTTATTATTATACTGGACTGGTTGTTTCATCTGGATCAGTCCATCATAGTTACTTTATTATTTAAATGTTTTACTTTGATACTTTTATTATTTTGTCTGTATTTGGTACTTTTATATTATCAACCTATTTTTTATATTGACACCTGATTCAGGACAACTGCAGTTTTGCTGAACTCCCCCTGTAGTGCCTGTAAATATATTAATTTATACAAAAATAAGGAATTTAAAAAGGAAAAACTGGCCCCAACTAAATCCGACTTATAAAATTAAAATCCATTCTTTGTAATTATTAGTGCAATTATGTTGTTCGACTCTCAGAACTCGTAATGTGTCAACACTTGGTTTATTAATTTTTGTTGCCTATGTTTATTATTTGTGGCATTTAACATGTTTTGACTATGATGCTGAATCGAATGTTGTTCTCTCACAGAGACGAGTTAATATCAACTCAAAGTTAGCATAGATCTTAAAATATTAATTGATTAATCACTGATCAAAGGGAAATTAATAAATGCCAGTTTATTGCTTATTTTGTGTTTTTGCAATCTAAATAAATGCCACTAACAGTTTCTGGAGCTAAAATATTTGCTAACTGAATCCCTTGCAGGCTAAGGTAGCAGCACCTTGAACACATCAATTTGGGTTCTGAGCGAGTGGCTCTTGTCATGGCTTTTTGCAGGGCGAATAATAATTGAAAATATAATAAACAGGTCATTCAGTCAATTCAAAATGACATTATTATGTGAGTGTAAGTTTGTTGGAAGGTAGACAGTCCAGAATGCCTGCCTTGCCTCTGCTTTAGCCTCCAGGTTCAATCAGCGTGTTTGGGAAATGTTCAGTCCAAAACAGTTGTGTCGATGAGCAGCTGCAGATCACTAAAAATCAACATCACTCTGACGTGTCACCTGGGAGAAATCTGGCAAATACGTTGTAGCTTTGAGCTTCCACAAACTACGATGAAGTAGGTTGACATGTTTGATAAGCAGTGCCTTCATTAGCCTAATTAATGGCTTCAGCTCCTCGTGTAAGTGGTCAAAGTGAACAGTTTGGACAGTCGAACTCTCTTCTATACCTTTGCATGAGTCTGTGAACACATACTGCACATTACTCTCAATGCTCTGAGCTTTTCATAGTAATATCCATGGAGCATGTAAACCCCTTGCTCAAGGGCATGCTGACAAGGAGTAGAGACTGAGGGCTGGGGAAATGTATCCTGACTTTTTCAGAGAAATAAGCCAACCGTCAAGCACTCATGTGGAGTGTTGCAGTTTTTGTAAACTGCCTTGTACAGTTTCCACCACATGAGGTCAGGCTGGATCCATCTGCTCGCCATCTCCTCATTATTCAGTGGAACCAAGTTAACGGTGAACTCTCGTGATGGATTGCAGGACATTTATTCACTATTTAATATTGAGAGCACATTAATGTGTTGCTAGTACACAATTTTTAAGTACCCAAATTTTGCTCCGAAATGTAAGGTGAGATGAAGCAAATGCAAATTCTTAAAATTCCCTCTGTATGTACAATAGTAACAATATTCATTAGGTTTCAGAAAAAATAAGCGGCGTAGCTCTCCGTATGTAACACTGCAGATGGTTTCTTAATAATTCATATAACATATCTCAGTTATTTCTTATGAAAAGACCCAGTGAAGAAAATCCATCTATAACCTAACCAGGAAAATTGATTCCCTTGTCATTCTGTGTGGTCTGAAATTGCCCAGAGCTATTATGAGAGAGACTGATTTCTGTGTGCAGTGGAGTGGAACATTTTCTTCTTGTAGAAGCTTTCTGCGAGATGTGAACAGATTCGTAAGCAACAGCACTGCTAAAGAGGCGTGTTGTCACGTGCTCACATCTAAACACGTGAAACTCGGGTGTAATTTCACCACGTTGTCTGATAAAAGGCTTGTTCTTCTGCATCTTTTCTACTGTCACTGAAACCTGCGCCACTGATCCACTTTTTGTTTGACTACTTCTAGAATTATATAACATTTGTAGGTTACGTAGTAATCTAGTGAAGTAACAGCAAAGTATCTGCTAAACATTTTGAAAAAAGTATTTTTAAAAATAAATGGATCTAAAATGAGCGATTTTCACTGAAAAGTCCCATGAAAGATAAATGCAAAGTGAAGAAAAGGTTCATTGACTTGAAACAAAAACACAAATTGCAAAATGATTTTAGCCAAAGAACACAACAGGGAAAAAGTAGAACAAGGATCAGGAAATGCATATGAATAAACAGCAATCAGCCATAACTTTATGACCACTGACAGCTGAAGAACACTGATTATCTGGTTACCATGGCAGCTGTCAGTGGGGGGGATATATGATGCAGCAAGTGAACATTTTGTCTCCAAGTTGATGTTGAAGCAGGAAGGATGTGAGCGACTTTGACCAGGAACCAAACTGTGATGCTGTGAGCATCTCCAACACTGCAGCTCTTGTGGGGTGTTCTGGTCTGCAGGGGGCAGGACCTACCAGAAGTGGTCCAAGGAAGGAGAACCAGCTGAACCGGAGACAGGGTCATGGGGGTCAAGGTCATTGATGGTCGTGGGGAGAGAAGGCTGGACCGTGTGGTCCATATATAACAATCAATGCAAACTTTCAGTAATTTCAAAGTTCCGATGAAACGTGTATCTGGACAGTTTTATTGGAATATCTGGGTTTAAAGCATGCATGTTTGGGGTCGTGTGTGCTTGACTGAAGGGGCGCTTGGGCTTTAAGACTTAGTTGGGGTGGTTCACCAACAGGGTCATTTATGGGTTAAAAACACTGGGTTTTAGAAAGAGAGAGAAGTTGACTGTAGCTCGGAACACATTCAGGGTGGACACCGCAGGCCTATGAATCCATCCGTCTGTAGCGTAGCCAGAAATATAGTGAAGGCTGGGCGATGCACATGCCTGGGTGGCACAAGGATAACTTAAATCTACAAGTCTGAAATCAGCCTAGAAGAGGTAAGCCATCAGTTCTATGCTTTTAAATCATATTTAAAATATTCATTGTTTCATTCAATGTATGCAAATGCCTTATAGCAGTTACACAGAGTTTGATTTGAGGCCATGCACTTACAGAGAACTTTCATTTTATTACAAGTCAGGACAAAAAGGCTTATTCATAATACGACACAGTATGCAGTGTTCGCTCTAAATACAGCACATGGTTAACAGAAACACCAGAACGCCACCGGCCAGGGTCTGGGCACACCACCAATTAACATGGCAAACTTTTGCAGCAAATTCCACTTCAATGGAATGAATCGAGGAACAGCCGGACACTTCAGAATGTTGGAGTAACAACTGTTTGCAGACAGTTATGAGACAGGTAGGTCTTCTGAATAAGTTGTGGGAACTGAGCTAAGCTAATGAGCTAACAAGTTTGCTAACTGACTATTAGCAAAGTCGTTAGCTTGGAGATGTTCATTTCCTCACATGAATGAAATGGTGTAGAAAATGCCAGCGAACAGAACAGTAGAGAGAATCTATGACTGATTAGTGCTAACCTTGTCAGCTAGCAGGGTTAGCAGTTATCCCACTTCCTAGCCCTGTAAGAATGCCAACTACATCACCGAGCTTCTAGAACCACATATTTCTCACAGACAGGCCGGTTAATTCCTCTGTACCACTTCGTGCTGTGACCAGGCCTTCAGGCAGCCCTAAGACCAGTCCTGCTTACAGAATGACCCTTTATTTTCTCTTCAAGAAAACTAGGAGCTCTGTTCTGACGGCAGGTGGACCGTTTTGCCTTCACACATTAGATAGTTGTTTTACGCTATAACATTGAACTTCATGAGACCTGTTGTTGCCTGCTGTTGGCGCTATCAGAGCTAACAGCTGTGAAGTAGGAGGAGATATTTCGGGCATAAAAGTGACATCCACTTCTCCCATTCTGTGACTAAGAGTTGGAGCGCCTCTGCTGGTGAAGTTCCACAATGCAGCAGCACAGGTCCATCCGTTCCAATGATGCGAATGGTCTGAAGTGTCTTCATTTGTATTCTCATGGCACTTCAGCTTCAAAGGCAGGACCCTTCCTCCCGTAACTAGTTTCTGCAGAACATGTTCTGTAAGGAAACCTTTAATAGTGCGGCAGTGGCTCAGCAGGTCGTCCGGCGGTTCGATCCCCGACTCTTCCTCTCCACATATCGAAGTGAACCCTGAGCTGCTCCCGGTGGAGGCCGGCACCTTCATGGCAGCTTCGCCTCCATCGGTGTGTGTGAATGAGACCAATCTGTAAAAGTGCTTTGTCAGAAGTCCATTTAACGTTTAATCAGCATACAGATCCGGATTCACAAAATAAACGGCCCTACAGTCCCGTCGGTCTTACTGTGAAACTGGATACTACAGCACAGTATAAAGGTTCAGAGAGACTGTCAGGAACGGGAGGGAGGAAGGGACCCAAACGCATATTGCGGGAACAAGCAGGTCTTAATGCGGATAACAACAAAAAGGCAAACGGTAAGGCGACCTGCTGCAAAGACGCAACAACACAGAGACCATCCACACGTGTGACATACAGCAAAGACGCCACGAGGCCCACTGAACAGACTTAAATACACAGGACACTAACGAGGGGACGAGCAACAGGCGAACGCAGGGGAACAGGTGAAACACTTCAGCAATCAGGGGAAACAGGGCGGCTGAGACGGGACACAAACACAGGAGAACTAAAGCTGCAAACCACACAACCCAGAAAGCACCAGAAAACAGGAAACACAACCATTCACACAGACACGGAGCGTGGCGCAGACAGGTGAGGAGAGTTTCTGTAGTATATCTGCAGCGTCCTGCAGTGCTGACCATTAAGACAGTTTTCAGGCCACTGTGAACACCACATGAACACAGTGTTTTTAGACAGGAGTTCCACAATCACACCCAAAGGACTGTGGGAGCTTTTTATACAATGGGCAGCTCCAGCCATTACATTTGATTGGTTAACATACATACCAGCCGTGATGTTCACTCCCTCAGCGTCGCGTCCCCTTCACTCTCCTTCAAAGAAAGTGGGTTACTTGGGGGCTGGGTGGGTGGGATGGGGTAGGCAATATTCAGGGGACAGAGAGCTCCGGTATATATTCACTCCCAATATAACCAGAGAAAATCACTTACAGACCTTGTGACCCAGCAGACTTAATAGTGCACAGAGGCCTCATGTAGCTGTGCTGTGAAGCGCGGCGGGTTGCTGGTAGTGCTGGCACAAAATGAATCTCCTCTACTGTGTGTGAGTCTGAGAGACACTGACAAAGCCGGCCTTCTCATGCCTGCACAGGTTTTGTATATCACCAAGCATTAGATTACAAAATCACTCTGACAAATGTACCTTAGTGAGGCTTTGACCACTTGGCACATTGGAGACACGACTTAGACGTATCACCTTGTAAAGTTACGGCTAATGTGTTAGTAGTTAGCTATTTCACATCCAGCAGACACAGAGCTACATTCAGCATTCATTTTGAGTTGTGTTTCTAGCCACGAGTCCAATATCCACACGCCGCCTTGCTCTTCACCAACTCCTAAGGGAAATATATAAGGCTCCACTAGCTTCACTTGCTAGCTGTTAATTTTGTGGTGATGGGCAGGTACTGGACAGTGGGTCTATCAGAGCTTTTCCCACTGAAGACAGTCTGCCTGTGGTGTCTGGAAACAAGGCAGGTGAGAGTGGTAAAACTGAACCAAAGCAGAAGTTGAGTACCGTAAAAAGTTGAAAATAAAACCACTCTGCAGAGTTTGGTGATAACTCTAGCTACAAGCCCTGGTGCTGCTGAGATCCTTCAGCACTACTGCAAGCCCATATGTTCGACTTGTACATGCATACCTGCTGCCCAACATGTATGGCAAACACTTGGAGGTTCATGCACTACTGTCTATTATTCCCTGCTGCTTGTTGAATTGATTAGACCGAGTGCTGCAGTTTGGCTGATAGTTAAACTATGCATGGTGCATGTCCATCCATACATTATCTATACCACTTATGCTCAGAGGGTCGCGGGGGGCCGGAGCTGGTCCTGATCCTGAGGCGGGGGCACCCTGGATTGGTCGCCAGTCAATCGTGACAAATTGAGACAGACAAACATTCACGCGCACGCTCACAACTACAGGCAATTTAGAACCTGCATGTCATTGGATGGTGGCAGGAAGCCAGAGTACCCGGAGACGGGAACCGGAGACGGGAACCGGCCGACCACTGGGCTCGAACCAGGAACGCTGTGAGGAGACAGTGCCGACCACTGCACCACTGCTAATGGTTGTTCTGCATATTCATTTAAATACTTAAGCGTCTTTATTTGTTTCTCAATTCTGCCATTCTCATGAACTTCCAGACATTTTGGTGCATTTCTGAAATATGCAAGTAGAATGATCACACAACAAACATTTTGGGGGGCTAATGCAGCATAAATAATTTTACCTCTGCACAATCTGTTAGTGTGCCCTGATGTGTTGCGGCCTGAAAGATGCATAACACCTAAACTGCAAAAACCTGAAAGTTGTATACGTTTAAATTTCCGGACTCCACCTCAGTACGTACCAACGCAACATACGACTGGAACATCCCAGCATTAACTGTAGGTGTAGACATCGTTAACTAAAAACCCTGTTGTAAAATGGTACCGGTGCTACAAAACAGCGGGGGTCTTTATCACGTAATAATATAGAATGCACAGGAGCATGGACGCTGCTTTATTAGGACACGCAGCCAACATGATGGACCTACCAGAAGGTCTCTGGTTCTTTGGACTGAAGGCAAGTTGAAAGTAGATCAGTCTTGTTACAGCGCAGCAAAGCCTGACAAATCCAAAAAGTTCAAAGTGGGCTCAGAAAGTGTACACTGCGTGTAGCACTGTGACAGCTCTTATGAAGGATCAAAGGATTATGCCCCAAGTTTTAGGTAAAGTGCACCTTCCATGAACTGGGTGATATTCTGACCAGCTGCATGAAAATGTGTCAGCTGCTCTTGTATACAGGTGTTTTACGGAAAGTCATAAAAGAGCAATATCGCCTCCAGTCCTCAGCATCACGTGAATGATGAATAAAGCAGTCTGTCATACAGTGACGGTTCCATTTCCAAACACGAGCAGGCATTTTTGCTTTCAAGCATTCTTATCCGTTCAATAGAATAGAAGATTACAAGGTCTAGTGGGTTCCTTTTCTCTCCCTGCACTTCCTGCCGTCGCCCCACCACACTGCTCTTTGCCACTTTACTCTTCAGTTGTCAAGAAAGCAAAAATCCTAAATGAAACCACATCTTCTAAAATAGCGCTGTGTTTATTCAACACTTGTCTTTGGTTTTATGCTGGAAATCATGTGAAGATCAATAAGTTGAACCTGTCCTAATGGTGCTTACGGTATTATTCACATGGATTCAATGGATGTGTCTGTGCTGTACTTCGCTAAAAGCTTGAAATACCTCCCTGCTCATACCGCTCCTCCTCACTGGCCTTGGAGGATTTATGTTTTGTGTTAAGTAAGGCTGAAGCTACTCATGTTATCTCACTCCATCAATAGCAAATACATTAACAATATCTAGTCGCTGCAAGCACACTATTAATTTACCCCGACCTGTCCCTACAGGGGCCGAATGATTGTTGGAGACAACGAGGTGGATCTGCTTACCCTTCCCTGGGACACGGTGTCGCTGCTGGGGGATCAATGTCCACTGAGCTCGGAGGAAGAGGGGCAGGCAGGCGGCCAGCAGCCGGGTGGAGGAAGCCCTCGACCTCAGCTCGAGTGACGCTGTCACCTAAGAGGTCCCAGCAGGCCCTGCAGAGACAGAGAGGGATGCGCCGCCTGATGCTGGAGCCATGTCCTTTCACACTGGAACATGGGCCCTCGTTCCTCAAAGGTTGAAGAGGACAGAGGTAATAGATATTGCGAGCTCCGGTTCATGACAGGAAAAAGCCAGACTAACGTGGACAGGTAGTTGTCAGTCAGACGTTATGACATTTATAACTTGAATTAGCTTAAGGCAAGACATGTGCCATTTGAAAGAGGAAATAACACATTCTTCCAGGGCGTTTTGTTAAAGAGTAAGATCCTTTTTGTTTGACCAGAAACACAAAGTCTCACTCGAGGAAAAGTCTCACTCTAAAATCTCACGAGAGCTTCAGTTGCTGCAGGAAGATGACGGTGGAAACGTGGGTCAGAGAAACAACACGGTCCGTCCCTGCAGGAATCCTTTCCATCATGCTGTCACTCAGAGCAACAACAAGCTCTTTTAGTAGATGCACAGTCGCCCCAAAGGATCACGCTGTAACCCGTTCATGGATGCTGGCAGAGGCCATCTACTCGACCAATTCCAAACCTTTTAATAAGTATTAGTCATTTAGACCCCAACATTTGTAAAAAAAAACAAAAAAACAAACAGGGCCCAGCCTTAAAAATACTGGCGTTTCCTTTAACAAGTCAAAGAGTGAAATGTTCTTGTGTCCAATTTGAAAAAGGAAAGGCATCTTTAAATTTGCTGATTTAAAAAAAACAAGAAGCAAAAAGTGGATTATTGATGTAAGAATAAGTTACTCCAGAAAGGCTGTTGCAGGTTTTCCACCCTGCTGCTGTGTGAATAAGAGTGTGTTGGAGCTGATAGCGCACGGAGAAAAGCTACTGCATCAGTGAGCTCGGCTGTTGCCCTCAGTGAGGGTTAAAGGTCAATAATAGAGCAAGCGTAAGCAGTACATGTAACACTAGGGCTTGTGGTTGTGCCTGCAAGCGTTGGAATTCACTTGTAAGTGTGCAAATACAGGACGGAGTATGAAACAAATCCCAGCAGGATTTATCCAAAATCGGTCCTCTGCAGGAAACATCAGTGCGGGCACATAGTTACTCCACTGGGTGGTCAGCCTGCAGGAACGATGAAACAAACCTTCCCTGCAAATAGCTTTGACATTGAGATATCAGACAAGCAGAAAATGTAGTCTTTGATCTGTTCCATCACGAGGGATCGCTATGTCATGTCAAAATCATGGCTCAAAACGCGTGTGGTGAATACAAGAGCACATCATGACTCAAAGGAGGGATACTTGCTCTGTGCTGATAGGAGCAGCCCAGCTCCAATGTGATTTTATGGTAATAAATTCAAATTCTTTCATCTTTTCCCATTTAGCTGTTTTGCACCGAAACAGTCTCGCACGTTCTCTCTGAAAAGTCACGATTCCCTGCGTTCCCGGCTGCCAGCCTGCGAAGGCTCCAGCAAGGCCTCGCTTGATGTGCCTTTGTCTTCTCCGATGCTCCGGAGGGGATTGAAATTCCTTGTGTGAAATGATATTTGAAGTGATTAAAGAGAGTCATTCAGTGGAGCTGACAGTTCTAATGGAGAGCAGAAAGCGCTCGTCCAGCCCTAATACCACACAGGCCTCCTGACAGCCGCTGGAGGAGCTCAGCAATACTCTGCTGGCAAGAGGGATATGTTCTCTGATTTAATTTACAAAGACGTTGTTTGTTAAATTGGTTATGCTGTATGAGACACAGAAAGACATAGACAGAATAATGGCAACGCAGTAAATACAGAGCTTTTAAGTCTTATTTGGCACCAAGAGCTTTAGAAATCTTGGCGGACCATCTGAAGGGGGGATACGTGACCCGAGCCCGAAGGCCCATATCGGACTCGTCAAGTCTGAGAAACGTCAGGACTTGACATGGTGCTTCCTGTTCAGTGCTGGGGTTTGTTATTTATGTGACGTAGCCTAGCTAAGGACGGAGGACGTCAAACACAATTTGTCATCGGTTAAGTTTAACAGAAAACCATGCAGGGGAATCGACAGTATGGAGACATTTTGATTTGCTTCAGCTTAAATGAACTGCGTCGACACTCAGCATCTCTTCTGTACAAGTTAGGAGTGTTTTTATCATTTTACTGATCAGTTTGTTATATTTGGAAAGTAAAACCCCATGTAAAGAATGGTGTATGTTGTTTGGCACACTGAAGGGGACGATGAGCAATGCAATGTCTGATGAAAATCAGTGTCTGATCAATGTCTGATGAATATCAGGAATGTCTGATGGGATGTCTCCCACCTGGTGAAAAGAACTGCAGACATCCAACCATCTGTTGGCTGCCAATGCACCACGGCTGACAGTTATATCGAAATAAATTCCAATATTAACACTAATACAATCGATTCAGCTAATTTTATAGAGTTTGTTTGTATCTGGTTTCCCTTGGCAACTGCTCCAATCTGGTGTGACTACAAGGTTAAAACCGGGGTTAAAAAACCCTGGAATAATGTGTGAACCAGGCAGTTTCTCCTTGCCACCGTCTCCTGGTGCTGCTCATGGTGGATTTGTTGGGTCTCTGTAATAAAGAGCCGATCTGGACCTGCTCTGTATGAACAAGTGCTGTGAGATAACCTTGTTATAATATGACGCTATATAAATAAGACTGAATTGAATTGTGATTACACAATTAAGAAATCGCGATCATGCTTGTTGTCCTGGACCCGCTTACGTGTTTTCTTGTTTTAGACTCGAATAGCGGATCCTGGCTGTGTCACGTCTCGAGCCTAGCCTCAGAAAGAAAGTAGAAAAGTTGTTCTCTGTACAGAAAAAGTGCAGTGGACGTCGTGTCCTACCCTGAAAAGATATTGTAGAGAACACGATTCGACAAACATGCTCAGTGTGACGCTGAAATGCTTCCTGAATCATTATGGTGGGAAGCACAGCCTGCATTAGCAACTGTAATGAACTTATCCATTAAGTCTTACCTGTTATTCATATTCATCTTTCAGTCATAACGGACATCAAGGTGTATAAAAACAGAATGGAGGTCTGTATGTCATGGATTTATCTCTGCTGGGAATATCATAGGAAACATTTTCACCAAAACGTACCTTTCCCAAAGGATTTAGTGTCCTTGTTTCACCATGTAGTGAAATGTGTCATCGTCACATGCTGGCAACATGATTCACATTTCATTATGATCATGCAGGTTCATGTTACATTTGGAATAGACCCTTCTGTTCAGTTCAGTTTATACAGCATTATATCATAACACGAACATTCAACAACTGTTTAGTCCACGCTCTTTCATGTCACATTTTAGGTCAAACTGAAATTGGAATTCTCCTCATTTCCTCCTTTTTGGCTAATTACAATTTTGTATCAAATAATTTCTCACATCAAAACCACAGACTGGATATAAAAATGGATGACGCGTCTCCACTTCCTCCCACTGTGCAAAAGTGATGCCAAAATATCCCGGATACGTTCCCGCCCACACACCAATCATGACGCCACGCCCCATTTTTATAGCATCAAGTAACTCAATAAAACCAACTTATCAGAAAAATGGACACTTCTGATAAGAGCTGCCTAAAATGACAGAAACCACCACATTTTATTTGAGCTGTACTTTGATTTCTCAGTTTAGCCCATGTCATGGAGGGGGCGGGGTTTATTACTTATACTGCAGCCAGCCACCAGGGAGCCACCCAGATGCTTTGGCTTCACTTTTGGGGAGCTGTCATGTCGTCCATCTTTATATACAGTCTGTGGTCAAAACTAATATAATACTGATTTCTTAGCGAAACCAAATTTTATTTTCTGGTTAGCGTGAATCACCCTGAACGCACCTGTGAGAAAAATCAGCACTGTCACCGAGAATCATCACTTTTTATGTATTTCAAGTATTGAAATGATACATTTCAATAGTAAAGCACATTTCCAGTGTAACTGTCAGGTTCAGGTCATCTTGCAGGTGTACAAAGACAGAACGCTGTATCGAGGAACCATGACTTCGGGGCTCCTGCACTTGTTTCGAGCGTTCCCGCTCTAAAGGATAATTATCATTCCTCAGAATCTTCACCTGTGGACCTGCCACTCTGTGTAAAGCTACTCTCATCGCGTGCTGACGAGGGTGTTTCCGCGGTACCAGCAGACTGCTGCACAATCACACTCTTGCTGCTTGCTTGTTGGGAGAGAATCGTGGCCAATTACCTAACCAGCACTTCCATCTTCTTCTTTCCTTTGGTTCTCTGCAGTTAACAGGAGCTAATGGAGGTCTGCTGAGGCAGAGATGAAAGAAACTTTTCTCTATGTTACTGTATGACTTTTCTTTCCTCCTCAACTGACTTGAACTGGTCAATTCGCTTCCTTAATTTATGGAATCTACACATTATGTTTGACAATTTTATTTGATATTTTGCTAATTCATGTCCCGTCACAATTGCACCTCATTCCGGATATGGGATGGCTGTGTGTCCTTCCTTTTGCTTCAAGTACTGTATCCTCACTTCAGGCAGGTTTTCCAGATGAAAGCCCTCCCTTGCCATCTGCGGCTGCCTCTGAAGCGTATTCATTCCTTGAGAAAAGACATGAAACTATGAAACAGAGCAGCCTTCTGTGTGCTGTGTGATGTTCCCTGCTATTACAGTAACAGTGCTTGGGGATATTTCATTCTCAATGGTTATTCTATAAATCGTTCTCCTTTCTTTGCGCCATCTCGAACAGTAAAACTGTTTGATCTCCTGTTGTGCTTGTCGCTGTAATTCCTGAGTCCAGATGGATGGACCTGCACAGGTTCAGTATCTGCTGCACACTCATTTCTAGGTGTAAAAAGGCTCGTTTGCACCACATAAATAATGTCATTCGTGTACAGTAAAGCTGGTACACAGTCAGTCAGGTTGATTCACAGCGTTACACCTCACTTTCACTGTCTCAATGAGCCCCGTCATTCAGGACGGGAAGACAACAACGGTCTTTCTACAGCTGAGTATTTTTTACAGTGTGGTATTAATAGTTTTACTTAATTAAAAGCTCCGAGTGCTTCTGCTACCACTGCCAATACAGCAGCAATATTCTCAATTAGACACAGTGTGAAAGGCCCAACAAAGGGCCCCGAAATCTTCTTTCAGCTCATTGCTTTTTTGTTTCTTCCTTCTTGCTCCTCTCTAAATTAATTATTGCACTTTTTAAGGTTTGTCATAGGCTGGACTGTGTTAACTATATTTAAAGACCACTTCCAGACATGTATTTAAACATATACTATACAGATAGCATCGACTCTGCGTCTCTGTGAAGCGTTTGTGCGCTGGATGGCTTCGAGTTTCCACGTCACACATTTGGAAGTTGAACCTTGGACCTTGGTTTGACTTCCAGACCATTTGTGATGTCACACATCGTGCCTTGTAGGCCCGCCCCTTAAAATCAGATTTCCAGTGAGCACAAAGAAACTTTCCACTTCCAGCAGATGAAGGTGAAAACATCCTGTACATTTCAAATACTCAACCTCAGGAACAAGAAGACAAACACATGCTTGAGTGGAAGGGAACTTTATTTTATTTTTAAATTTCAAATAGACATCGAAAACGCCGAGCACCCAGCTCCGATGTGCCACTCAGCCATGTGGAAGTCCAGCCTGCTGACCTCCACAAGGTGAAACCCTGATGATAGAAAGCGAATGAAAGCAAAACATTTAAACAGCGTATATCTTTAGTGGATTTAGTGTAATTTGAACAGATGAACTCCTCTTACTTTAGAGCTTCTGAATAATAAATTACAAGTAATGATTTTTCTTCCCCTGAAATGAATATATAGCATTACAAATAAAGCTCTTCAAGTCTTATCGTCTTTACAGGACGTTTTACAGTAACTGGCTGTATCCAGTCATGCTTACAGTGAGGGCACAGCTTAGCTTTTGATGGGTATTGACGTTCATGTAGATCGAACCTGTGACCTTCCTGTCACTTCTCCGTTACCGGATGAACCCCTGAACCACGAGGCCGCGCTGCGCGGGTGTGAAGGGAGATGGAGGAGATGCAGCCTTCTTCTTCCCCACAGATCAGTCGCACAGTGTTGGTTTCATTCTGCATGTTCTGCATCTTTCTGCAATCATGCAGTACTTTGGCTTAACATGTGCATCTTCTCTCCATTTTATCTGTGAAAGTGGAGTTCACTATTCAAACGTTCTCTTGGGCGGGTCCATCCCTTAATTCAGGATGTCACAGGCTCCATTAACAACTGCCTCCATCATTTAAAACAGATGATAGTGAGAGCACACATGTTGGATTTCTGGGCTGTTCTGACGAATACATCTCAACTAAAGTCAATGTGTGAGGGACTCTTTCTTGGCAACTTCCAGTTCCTCTGTCTGCTGCAGTCAACCCCGACGCGTCAAACACATCACTTCCTGTGCGCCAGAGGGCTTTTTGAAACGCCTGGTATCTGTATTATTAGAAGTGTCATGACCTAAAACATCCTGCTGCCATCAGCCAGGAATAAAATGAATCAAAATGAAAGCACAAGGGATTTTTGTTCCCTTCAAAATAAAATGTAACGTGTGAAAATGAACTTGACGTCATGGTTCAAATGGAAGGGCCGTATTTACTGTGTGGTGCATTCCATGATATTTTGAGTGAGCCAGACAAATGCAGAATTGTGTCAGTGGCAGCATATTCACTATGTTAAATCCAAAGGACATCGATCACACTTGGTTCTCTACAAAACATGTCATCAAGATCATCAAACTGTGGAAAAGCTTAAAAACAGCTAAAAGAAGAGCAGCCTTAGGTTGATCAGGTGGCTGGAGGTATAAGACTCCACGTGAGTGATAACGTGTTGAACATGTTGGCCATATTAACTTTAAAAGGCGTCTTTACAGCTCGTTGCCCCCAAGTGGCCAAAGAATTGATTCACGATGGTTTAAAGTTCCCGTCCACTCAAAAATGTGTCTGACTTCTTGTTCCTGCAGTTGAACGTTTGAAGTGGACTTTTATTGGTAAATGGACTCTTACTTATATAGCGCTGCACAGTAATCTAATTCACCCATTCACACAGTGATGGGGACACAGTTGCCATGCTGGTGTGAATTAGACTACAGGAGGAGCTGGGATCGAACCACCAACCCTGGGGTTAAAGGACCCTCTGAGCCACAGCAGCCTGAATGAAGGAGAAGGAGCAGATCTCATTTAGTCATTTCAAACCAGGTAACTCAATTCAATTCAATTTTATTTCTACAGCTCTACATCATAACAGAGTTATCTCATATCACTTGTTAATATAGAGCAAGTCTAGACCAACTCTATATGTATAGACCCAACATTTCCACCATGAGCAGCACTAGGAGACAGTGGCAAGGAAACACTGCCTTTAACAGGCAGAAAC
>JAVQJF010040355.1:0-27278 GCA_036023855.1 Gadopsis marmoratus | reverse complement strand
GGGGGGGGGCACTCAGGTGACTGTTCACTTCCAGTGAGGTCAAACTTAAACTGTGCAGTTAAGTCATATCCAGCGAAAAGTGAAATGTGTGTTTAGTCTGTTTGCCGTTTGTATACAGTAATGTAGTTTGGGTGAAGTAGGACTTTGTGTAATACAGCCAGTTTGTGTGTGTGTGTGTGTGTGTTTAGCGTTTCTATCGGCCTCTGGGTGTTTCATATTTCAGGAAACATCAAAGGCCGACATAATTTCCCTTCTTTAAACAACATTCTTTACAATCATATTACAGAGAGAGAGAGAGAGTCTTATCTTAATTGTTGAGTAATCTCTGTAAAGCACTGATCGTCTGGGCTTTGACACACAGGCTCGGTGTTCAGTTAGATGATGACTGTCGAACTGCTTCTTGTGCTCTCAGTAGTTTTGGTCGTCACTCCAGCGAATTAAAATCTTTCTCACCAGAAACAAAGCAAACACGGTTAGACACAGCTTCAGAACAGTGTGCATAGGATACTGCAAAACATACAAGCAAGAAGCTCCTTTATTTTTAGTTTTAACTTCTTGATTGTTTTGCAAGACCGACACCAACGTGCCCTTTATGGTTACTCAAGGTATTACCTATCTGTCTGCATGCTTATCTATGATAAAGCTATGAGAGTCTCTGTTGATTCTAGTCTTCATGTGGGAGTAATGAACATGATGGTATATTGTACTTGCGTTCTTTAACAACTTCCCTTCAGTGTCTGCTTTTTAAAGACACGGCAAATAAATACATGGTCCCTGGGCCTAACTGAGAATCACTGGTTTAGATCGCTGGAATAAACTAGTTTGAAATCCTGTTTGATTGCACAGGTGGCAGTGCACACTTATAAAGCTGTATCTGATGGGTAAAATGAAATGTTAAGAATTAACTACACAAACTACTAAAATTTGACAGGGTCAGGTTTCCTAAGATGCAGCAAGTCAGGACTCCCACATGTCACCTTGACCACAGTCCACAAACGTCACTCTGTACTTGTTAGTATGAATACAAGAGAGAAAATGTGGACAGATATTGTGCAGCGGCTTCCAACATGGGTGGTAGGGACTCCCCAAAGGGATAGCAAAATAAAAAGATGATTAACAGGAAAGCAGAAGAAATATATTTCTGCAAAATAAAAATGCTATTTTTTGCATATATTTTTAGACTTTTCTCCAAACTCTCAGCCTATTTTCTGCTGAATTACTGGATCGTTTCTCTGATTTCTAAGATTCTCTACATTTGAAGAAACAGATTTATGTCTTATGTCCTTACTTATCCAAATGAAGAGGTTTTTAAACTGTCCTAAAATCTCAAAACAAAGTAATAAAACATGGTGTTTGGAGATTTGCTGCTATTTCGCTGTATAAACTGACACTTTCAGAACAGCTCACTGGTGTCAGAAAAGCACAAAGTCATATTATTATAATTTTTTTTACTGGCCATGCCACAAGACCCCCGATTGTCAGAGTATTTCGCACACTGACAACACTGCACTCATCACGTTCATTTCTGAGATGGGTCAAACCCACGACGTTCACCCAGGAGACCGCTGTTCATTTTAACTCGCGTCAGGTCGTAACGTTAAGTTACGTAAGTGAAGCAAATTAAGTTTTTTCGAACGGTTGTTTTTGTCACGAGTGCTTTCACACAGAAACATCACATCATTACAGATATTATACGTCATTTTTCGTTACATCACCAGTGTGTGAAGGCCTCACTTACAACTTAAAGTAGTTTTGGTGTTTAGACCTAACCTACCTGTTTCACAACATTGACCACGTTAATTCTTGTTACCACGACAACGAAGGTCCGGCCGATACTGCCTAACAGGCATACGGTATATGCTGTTTTTGGGAGTGATAGGGAAACGGTGATCTGTGGTTTAGGTATGAGGACGTGTTGGGACAATCTACATTCAGTCACCCATCAGCCCCTATAATACACAAACCCCAATACATACATACATACATGCATACAAACATAGGTTACATACCAGCCCCCATTTTAGGAACTGCTTTGGTAAAGGTGACATAGATGTGAGACGAGACGGAGAGAGATTCGGGGGGGAGTTTATGGCTGAAGGACAGAGCGCACAAACACACATGGTAGCATCCACACATGCACGTACACAATGGATGTGATATATGTGATCTAATTCAGGCCTTGGCTGAGCTCTCGGCGGTGTCGGGGTTAGGTGAGGCGGTTCCACACATAATCTGCTGTCTGCAACGCTCAGCTCCCCACACGCTATTTATTAGTGTCTCGCTCTCTCTGTCTCTTTCACCTCAGCTGCTCTCTGAACACGCTAACGTACAACCTCCTCCCTCCTCTTCGCCTCCCACGGCCATAGCTCATTCTCCGCATCTCCTCCTCGGGTTTGCTCAGGGATAAGAGAGCTTTATTTTATGTTCTCAACACACACACACACACACACACACAGTGTGTGAAGAAGTGTGATGGAAAAAAATGTGATCAGAGTCATTAAAATATTTGATCTTTTTCATAACTGAGTAGGTTCGGGATCTGATGGCCGATTGCATTTTGGATTTGGTTCCAAGTTGGTACCTGGATTTGTTGAGCTCTAAGTCTAACAAATGTCTTGGCAAATCTATTTTTGTTGATGACATTTAAAAAATACCTTTCAGGCATTCATTTAGATCAGTGGTGAGAAGACAAATCTAAGTGGCTGCGATACAAATAACAGGACAGAAACTAAGAAAAACATACAGGTTTTCTTCTGACTTTTCTTGCATCTTGTTTTATATTGACATTAAACAATTAGAGAAAAGAAAATGCCAATATTAGGCTTCCCAGAATGCTTCTTCAAAGACTAAAGCATTTTAATAAGAGTTTCGAAAGGGTTTCAATTCAACAAGCAGCTTAAATTCTGGATTCAGAGTTAAAAAAATGCTATCAAGTCACGGCCCAAATTCAGCCTTTAACAATCCAAGAAAGTGACCGAGAACAAGCTGATTTATATTGGAAATTGAGTTTTTGCATGTTTTAAGAAAGAAAAAAAAATGGATAAAATGTTTCAAGTAGTTCAACCAAACATAAAGCATATTCTCACTTTCCTCAAGGAAAGTTTTGAGGTATCTGTCTCCAGGATGTACTCCGCCACCCTAACATACAATATGTGGTGAAAACATCTTTTTCCAGGTACAGTTCTCTGGCTCTTCTGGATAATCCACACACCTCACTCCTAACAATTTTCCTAGGGACTATTTTCTCAGCAGAAAGTGGTTCCAGTGAAAACGGTTCATGTCATTATTGAACAGAAATGAAATATAGGAATAGAACAGGAACAGACAGAGTGGTAAAAGATGGGCGAGCAGCAGAATGAGTGAGGCTTGAATGGGCATGCCCATCGGTCCTGGGTCAACGGATTTCAATCCCTGCTACCCTCCCTTCTTCCCCCTATCGTCTCCATCCTGTGACACCGGCGTCGAGAGAGACGGAAGGAGAGGAAAAGACCAGTGCTGGTGTTGGTCTTTTGGGGGGGTTGGATGACATATGGGGAGGAGGAGGAGGAGGGAACAGTCTTCTATAGGCTGCATCTACTCCAGAACGGCGTTTCCTCTCCAAGCAGCATTCCTCATCTTATCAGCTCCAATAATCTGCCGTTCTCATCGTGCCCAAACAGGGAGAGCCAGAACCTGAGAGAGGGCGAGTGTGTAGGAGGAGAGAGAGAGACAGAGAGAGAGAGCGAAAACTCACTCCTTCACCCACTATCTCTCTTACTTACTCTCTCTTTCTTGCTTTGTCTGCTGGCTGGCGATAGAGTGATAAAGCCGGGCGGCAAAACAGCGAGCTGCCTGTCGCTCAGAGGAAGTGGTCGCTCCGTCCAAAAATCCAAAAGAGTTGCAAAGGACAGCAGGCAACAGCAGTGTACGATCAATCAAGTAGTGTTCTTAGCTACATTTTTGAGGTACTTGTACTTTTCTTGAGTATTTCCATTTTATGCTATTTTATACTTCTATTTCACAGGTAAATATTGTACTTTGGACTTGATTTTTCATTCAAAAAAATGATGATCTAAAACAATATTAAGAATAGTAATAAATTAAACTACCTAACAGTATATGAAGAATATACTTCATAATAAGCTTCACCTCGACCAGCTGGAGCATTATAATGTTGCTATGCTAACTCATCAGTAATAATAATCCAATCAAACTATTCTGGCGGGCAGGTGTGTGGAAAAGCCTCCCAGCATGCACATGTTTGGAGGCCCTGGTCCTATGTTATGTGTGCTCCTGCACTGTTAAAGGTGTTGATGGTGAAAACATTGTGGCGCACACAATGTAGAACACAAAGTTTTCGCACTTCATCTGCAGGTACACCGCGAGTGCAAAGACGAGGATGTTGCTGTTCTGATGGTATATGATGCATATTGCTACCATAAAGCTGCTGTTCATGTTGGAATCTGCCCTCCATTGAGTCCTTCGCACCGTTGGTTCCTAGCTTGCCATAACACACAGAGTACGTATACCAGACACATACATGTAATACTAAATTAGTACTTCTTGCATATGAGTAGCGAAACATTTCATGCCATCAGAGCATTTTGTTGGTAATACTTTAAAGCTGTGATTTGAGATTTTTACGCTATCTAGGCTCATTTGTTGAGTGTCTACGGGATCAAATAACATAATCATGATCCCATAGGCATCCAGGAATTGAGAAAAACTAAGCAAGTAAACTACGGGGAGGTGAGGGGGTGCCTCTTTCCAAACTTTATCTGAGAGGAGGCCCCCCAGTCTCAGACCTCGCTAGATCAGACGGGGCAAGAAACACTAGCAGTCAGACGATCAGACAAGGTGAAAGGTAAAAGTTTTACATTTACACCTTGTCTGACTGCTTGTTCCTATTGCTCCATTTAAACTACTTTTAGCTAATGTGTCGCATCTGAGCAATTACTTTTATGAGTACAATATTATTGTAACCGACCGAACTGATGACCAAAGCTACAAAAGTAAAACCCAACTTTTATTTGTATTTTTATTGCAACACTTTTATGTAGAATGGAGTATTTTCATATCTTGGCGCTGCCACCTTAGCGAAACTAAAAGTTCTGAATGCTTCTTCCACCAGTCTGGTTGAGAGGAGGGAGCAGGGAGGAGTGAGGAGGGAGGTGGCGGGGGCGCGGTATGACGGACGAGCGAGCTCCGAGAATGATTGAGTGGGAAAGAGAAATAAATTGAGCAAGAGTGAGAGAGTGGGAGAGAGAGGGAGGAAGAAGGAGAGAGAGGAAAAGTAATGTGACGGAGCAGCGTTAGGGTTACAGGAATGTGGGGGCTCCCGAGTTCAGGAGGGTTCGAAAGAGTGTGTGTGTGTGCGTGTGTATGTGTGTGTGTGTGTGTGTGTGCGTGTGCGTGTGTGTGTGTGTGTGTGTGTGCGCATGAGAAAGAGAGACATGAGTGTGTGAATACTGGGACTGAAGAGAGCAGCCCCAGAATTAATTACCCAATCAAGATAACAAGCCAGGGAAAGACATTAGGGAGGTCACACTACAATTAACCTCTTAGTCTAAACCTTTCTCTCTCACACACACACACACACGAAAGTCATAGAGGTGGGGGGGTCACTGCAGAAAGCACAGTGAATGAAAGTCACAGTTCGATATCCCCTTCCAGGACTGACTTTTTCTGTCCACTTGACCTGATGGGCAGTGACTCTACCTGTCCTGTTCCAGAAACCCTGATATTGAGTGGAGTCGGATGTGGTTCACACATTCCACCACAGACTCAGATTACACTGCAGGAAACACCGGCCCTGCAAGAAACACACTGCCCGACTCTCTGATTTATAAACACTCTATGGGACACACACACACACACACTCTCTCGCAGAAACGCACATTAAAATCTCAGCAACTCGCTCTGAGCCGGTGCTACACCTCCATCCCCTACTCACTTTCCTTTCCTTCCTTCCTGCCATTCTCAAACTCTCGACTCTCAGCTCCACACTTGTGTTTTCTCCTTCTGTCTCTGAACACAACGACAGACAGGCGACATCAGAGGGATGTTTGTGCATGTGCACACCTTTTCCACCGAGGCAGCTCAAGGGCCGGTGCCCAATCTTGGACCAGTTATATGTGTTCTAGACAGCCAAAGAACCGGCTCTCAGCAAGGAAAGGTGGTTCCAGAGTGGCACCAACACTTTGCTGGGGGCAGGTACTAATTTATAGCCAGCTGGCGTGACCCTAGCTAACTTTAGCATGCTAGTTTCTAACAATGTCATTGGCTCACCTGCTAACATCGCTTAATATTTGGCTTCACAAAAGGCAAACATTGTATAAAGTGTAGTAGACCAGCTTTTTTAAAGCACTGTCCTCTTGTTTTTGTTGTAAAAGAGACAATGTAGTCAGCGAAGTGGAGTCCTATACAGTGAAGATGTGGATCTCCTGCCAGTGGAAAAGCAGAGCGACTCTTAGAGGGTTTGCAAGTTAAACCAACAGAACCAATAGAACTAGGTAAAAATAAAAAAAAGGGTAATTGTGATATATATTCATGTGGTGGTGAAACGTGACAGGAGCCACAGTCGACACAGTTCAGTAACTGCAGGAGTAATTTATTCCGACAGCAGTAAATCAATAATGATTTCATGAAGTCAATCATCAAGTGTATCTCACTAAACTTTGCACATGGCAGAACGCTAAATCCATAGTTTCCGTCCAATGTTAAAACTCTTCTTTGTGGTTAACTACTGTGAAGCATGTAAGCAGGACAACTTGCCCAATCCCTTCATTTTTTGCTCAAATTGCCATCAATCAGAGGGAAATTTATTTGGAAATTTAAAAGCAAAAGTAATACGTGTGACCACGCTGGATTGCTGAATTGCTTTGCAATAGGAGCTTGCTTTACTGCACAAAAATATGATAGTGGCATGTTTGCTGTTGCCAATTCTTCCCAAAAGTGACAAATCGTGGCGTGTAGGGCAAACATTACTTCACATAATTAGCCAAAATTACATTCTCACTTGCTCATTGTATCTATAATTGTTCTTTTAATTGGATTTCCAAATATACCCGTAATCGACTGGATATCAATATTGCAATACACAATTTGGTATTTTAGGATAGAAGATTTTATGCATATTGTCCGGCCTTAGTAGGCTGACACATCAGGGGGACGAGGACAGCAGGTTTTAACATTGTGATTTGGGTAGGAAGTAGGAGGTTTTAGAGGAAATGGAGTCCAAACAGAACCTGAGATAACCTTTAGGAACTGAACTACATTTGGAAGATTGATTGTTCTTTAAAAATGTCATAGCAGTGTAAGCGAGCACTGGTCCCAGTTCAGCCCGGGGATTGCGGCCTGAAAACCCTCCCTCCTCTCCTGTCTGACAGTCCGACGGCCATGTTCCCCCCGAAGCTGCTCAGTGGAGAACTCTGGGTAATCAAGCCCAGCTGGGACTAGGGGGCAAAGACACAGGCTGACATAACTCACCCTTCTCTCCCTCGCCCTGTCAACAAGGCTCTCTCCCTCTCTCTCCCCCTTCTCTTTCCACCTCGTCTGGCAGGTTTCCCTCGTCAGGCCCAGCACAGAGTAAGGCTGGCTGATAGCGCAGGAATCCTGGCCCACAATCCTCAGTGCTCCCTGGCTATCTCTGGGGCAGACCGCGGCCAACGAATAACTGTAAGATGCTGAAGAGACACCTATCCATCACACCGCTGACATCGCAGCACAAATAACGGCAAAGTACGCAAATATGGCCAACGCGGAAACAGCCAGACTATCAGACTGTTGGATAGCAGCCTAAAGCCTGGAGCAGAACTGGAGACACTGCATTCCCGAGTGGCGAGACCACGCGTTCCTGCCTTAATAACAACCTACTCCGCTGTTTGTCACCATCTTTATCAATGCTCCTCTATATTCAAACACCTTCATATCCAATGTGGCCCCACACTGTCTTGCCACGTCTGTCTCGTTTCTCTCTGGGAACAGCACCCGGTCAGTCTGTGGGTTGGACTGCTGAGGGGCCCAGGGTGGTTCCACCCCTATCGTCAGAGAGGAAATACCAAACTGCCACACACACAAATCCACAATCTCTCTTTCTCTAACAAGCAGACTAAAGCTCCTGCACAAACTACTCGGGGGTTAAAAAGCCCATCACTCCTCTTTTCAGGTGGTTTCAGCGCCGTCAGACTGAGCGTCAAAGGCAAAGAAGCCATCAGAAAACACAGCTCAGTCTGGTGTAGTCCAATGTTCCCAGGTATGATAGTTTGCATGCTAAATCTGTGGCATTACACAACCCTGAGTTTGGCTGGCGGCCAGGTATTTTATGGCATCAATTACAGCTAACTTTAATGAGTCAGCTCAATTAAACAATAAATCACTGTCGAGCCAAGTTTCTGCCCCTGAGAACCCAACCCCTCCTCTCAAGACTAGTAAAATTGGATTGAGTTGCTTCTCACCTTAAGAGCGAGGAAATGAGGTGTATTAGCATGCAAGGAAACAGACACTGTGGACAACATTTTAGTGAAAAATAAAATAATACGCTGCTGGGCTCCAGCCTGGTAGTATTTATCAAGCAGTTTTGTGTAGTTTGGGGCCTGGACACCTTACTACTATGGCGATAGTGTTGTTTAATTGTCTATTTTCACAGCAGGCTCAACTGCACCAGCAAGAAGTAAACCTCCCTCTCCTCCTTTCAATAGGATTATAGACACTTTTGCAGAGTATGGTAAGACGGGAAGACGTGGATCCAAAAAAAAAAAATCACGTCCTCCTCCCCTGACACTATTCAAATCCTTATAGGTTAGTGACGACGCAACATCCCAGGACTGTTTTGCATGCCTTCTCACCGTTGATATCGGCAACGCTCGGCTCGCCTTTGGATTCAGCGTTGTCCGCAGATAAGTGTCTTGAATTCTTAATGGGCTACAGCAATAAAGGTCAAGAGAGAAAATCAACTATTCATGTGTAGATGAAACCATTGCAAGTGGTGGCATGTTAGAAAACCAAGCGGCAGTGATTTCCATCATGGTATCTCCCAGATCTGACGTCTCTCCGCTGATTTGACTGGTAGAAGTGAGCTTTGATGATACAACTCACCCGCAGGGCACGACTGCAATGCAAAGAAGAAAGTCACAGTTTATCAGTACACATGGTGAAATGTGTCATAACTTGGATGAGCATGCGTATGGAGGCCCAATACTGATGTTAAGGTCTATCATTAATATCGTAAAGGGACACAGCATCGATATCTCGTCCTCTGCTGCTTTGATTTTGACAATTCTCAAGAGAACACTATTCAACAATTAAAGCTCTATTTAAAGTAGTACATCTTATTTATTTCTTATCCAAGATATCCAATTTGCAGTGGCTTGTCAAACTTGTTACAAAGTTTTCTCATTCCTCATATTTTCCTCATACCCTATTTTCAGCTGACATGAAACATGTCTGAAAAGTGACTTTCATGATTTTCACACTCATCTACTAAGAGCAAATCTCACCTATTTCAAGGATCAGACCAATCTTAAAACTAGGCAAGACAAAACAACACGGAGCATATCTTATTTTTCTAGTTTATTTAGTTGAATTGGTTAAAGGTAACGTCTTCACTGCATGCTCAAACTACTATATACTTAATTAAAGACTTAAAATCTAGCTGGTACTTAAAGCGGTTTGCTGCAGTAGTATTACAGTATTGTCACTTGATTCTAGAAATGCCTTAAAACAAGTTGGATGAGCCTTATTGCTGCATAATGGAATTTCTTCAGGATTACTGCCATGTGCACCCAGGGCAAAACACTCCACCAGGTTTCACTGTGCCAGTCGCCACGCTGGAGAATCCAAATGCATAGAGGAGGGTGTGAACCTCTTTTTGAGTTACAACCTCCAGGCAACAAAGCAGCATGAACTCGTGTGTTTTTAACTCTTCGCCTTTTTGAGGCGAACAACATATAACACACACGTCCATGCACTGCTTGTCTTTAACGTACCTGTGTGTGTGCGTCTGTACATGCGCGTGTTCTCAAGCTGCAGCACTGCGGCTGACCACAGGAAGTTCTAATCAGCAGTGAGGTGTGGCTGCTACCTTCCCTTTCCCCCGGTGACCTCCTCCCCACCTCTCTCCCTCCACAATAGAGATACCAGGATCACATTACCAACTCTGAGGGTTAAGGGTCAATCCCATTTTTCAGTCCTCTCCGTCCCCTTTTCCCCCCTTACAGATCCTTTCCCAGGGGTTAAAACCTCCTGTCATCTAAATTCACATCAGTTCACGCGTGGCGAGGGAGTGGTATCCGTCGGAAACCCTCCGCCTTCTCTCCCACACTCCCACGCCCCTCCTCCCTCACCCACACACCCGTTTTTAGTGTCCCCTTGACAGGCAGTTCTCTGATCCCTGGGAGCACTCACATAAAAGACTTGGACATGGTTAAAAACATGCTTAAAATGCTGCTGACCTCTTTGTGTCATTGTGTTGGTGTGTCTCTGTTACACCCCGGTTAAAGTCTGTGTTTTAGTGCTGCAGAGGGTCGGGTTACTGGGAGGTAATGCTGAGCCCGTGATGACCTCCAACCATTTTACGATAATATTGCAAAGAGGCAGAAGCTATTTTGGGCATCCAGCGTTTCTGCAGAGACAATTATCCCATTTCCACTGCACTGGAACTTCTCAAAAGCTAAAATTTTAAGATCCTGACAGCCTTTGGTACACGGTGCTTATGTGCATTTCCTGTATTTCAAAATACAGAAAATACACAAATTAACTAAAAAAATAGATTGGATGGAGCAATAGGAACAAGCAGTCAGACAGTCAAGACAGGTTGTAAAGGTAATACTTTTACCTTTCACTTTTGTGCTCTCTCCCAAAAAACATTTGCCTACAATTTGATCGTCTCTGACTGCTAGTGTTTCTTGCCCCGTCTGAAAAATAATTATATAATTCATTAAAAAAGCAACAGTGGGACTGTTCTTATAATATTCATGTGCTGTAGGTAAGTCAAGAAAACAACAGACAAAAAAAAAAGTGTCGGTAAACGCAAGATACTAGTTTATACACTGTAAAAGAATCCAGATCACTGCTGAGGCCGGCACAAACCAGCCAGATTCCAGCATGTTGAACTACTTTGTCATTTCTTGGTTTGCTAAAATGTCAAAATCTTTAAAATTTTGTTTTAAAAATTCTGGCTGCATGTTATATCCCCATTTCTGACATTGTCCTTGTTGTGACGTGATGACACATCTGCATCATTTGTGACTGGCCAATCACAATTATCGCAGCAACTCTTTTAAGTACCTGCCACCTGCATTTAATACAACTTTCTGAGAAGTGTCAAAATGTAGGACATGAAATTGTCCTGATTGTACTATCAGTACAAAAAATGAGCAACTGTGTTAGAAAGCATCTGGCTCTTTTATAATAAGTCAAAAGGTGGAGCAGCAATTTGGCGAGAAACATCCAATCACTGAGTGTAACAGTGAGCACAAGCAACTTCATCAACTATGGCTCTGCATTTTGTTTACAGTTGCAACAACAAGCTGTTCTGAATTTGATACAGATCTGGTTTTAGCATCCGATCGGCTGCCTCTGCCTCTCCATAGCAATAGCATCTGAGGTCATGGCTGTTTAGAGTGATTCAGAAGAAAACATGATATCTCAGAGGCCAAGATGAAATAATTAAAACTGGTGTTCATACAAAACTATAGCATGAGAGTGCCGTGTTTCTATGTTGGTGATATCATTCAAATAATATGTTGAAATGGGAATTAACTGGTAAAAAATACTTCTATAACCAGAAGCTCTTTCCACATGTGGCCGAACAGGAGAAAAAGAATAAGAGTCAAACAAGACACATAGTATGATATAGACGTGGCGGACAGCGGAGCAGCTCTTTAAATCATAGCTTCTATTCTAAAGAAAACCGCAACCAAACCTAACATGTGCATGTGAATGGAATAACATGTGCATGTGGGTGAACTGTGAATGAGCACATTCTGCCTGAACACAAATCTGCTTTTGATCGTGTTGTTGCTCCCCAAGTACATAATCCCTTTTAATTACAGTTTTACTCTCAATCAAACAACGGGAGCAAGAGCTTAATGTCACTGAAACTGACAGGTGATCATTTTCTCATACACTTCCACACCACACACACACACCTACATGTTTAGATCCTTACTTAGTACCAGACTTAGTGAGATTTATAGCCCACTTTCTTCTGTGCTTTTTCTTTCAATACACAGGACATCACCTCTTTTTTTAAGGCATTTATTGTATGTTCTGTAATGCATTTACTTAGGATCAAAATGTCATGTTAATAAAGCTGCTCTGAATTCAAGGAGGGACAGTTTATCAAGAAAGAGCGACAGTTGGTGCAAACGACCAAAGAGGAAGTGAAAGACCCGATTGGCCATCATCAGATAAGCCGCCCTATGGAAATGTGAGTATAGACATGACGAACTCACTTGCATACAGTAGAGGGAAGCTGTCGTTAACCATGAGGACACATCAAACCCTACACTATGCCTCGATGGAATGGATGCACTGTAAAACAGAAAATATGTTGCACAGGTCCTACAGTTACAGTAACTGTCTCTGCAGACTGAGAGGCATATGAGGGGTACAGTAACTGTAGGTCGCATAGGCTTGCAGAGGAGCCAACACACACATCTGACTCATGTTTCAAACTAGCGTGTTTGTGGTATACCAAAAATCCATACAAGTATGAAGGGAAACAGCCATGTAAACAACACCTGTGCGTGTTTCATTGACGTGTAGACGGAGATCCAGCCTTACTTTACACTCTTGCACTAAACCATCAAGCAAGACAAGCAAATTAGTAACAACGAGGAGCTTAAATTAATTACATCAGTCGTGCCATGTGCCTAGCAAAGTGAAAGGAACTGATTTGGGTTAACAAAACGGATGCTTTACCTCTATTTCAGTCACATTTCCCAGAGCACCCCACCTCTAAAAGCACTGCCGCTCTTTTAAAAATGCACTTGAAACGTAAACGTGTCATTCAGGCGAGGAAGAGAGGCTGTCCAAATTCTGTTCCACTTCAACACTCCTCTTCTTTTTAAGTACAAAACATTATAGGAAACTTTCAGGACATTTCAGGAAAGCTGTGGTGTGGGCTATTAACTGGATTGATGTAACTAATTCAGGCAAAGTGTGAACAGTGCAGCTGTAAAATATCGACTCTATATTCATATTATGTTAATACTCAATATTAAAAAGGACAAAGAGCAAAAACCTTGATTGAATTCTAGGTAGATCTAGTCTATACGTCCATTTATTTTAGTGTGAGATAATTTTGAAATGTTTTCGGGTCTTGATTAATTAAAAATCATATTTAAATACCTGTGGAATCTGGCTGAGAAGCCGTAATGGACACTGACAATCTTCTGCAACCTTTTCTTTTATTGTTCTCTATCATTTTCCATCCACAGCAGCAGAGAGCCTCGCCAGCAGAGTTCCAGGTGAGGGAGAAGTGAATGGCTTTACTGTGAAACATATTGGAAAAAGACACCCAATTCTTCCCCTAATATACGGAAACCTTTTAAAATAATGCTAATATTTCATGCTTCCTTTGTGTGAAAGTACCATGGGCCGCTGCCAAACATCCAAACTCCGCTCTGATCGCCAGCTCTGTGTGTCGAGTGCCATAAATCCAGTCGGCGGAGCTCGACAAAGCTTGTTCAACGGATAAATCTTGCTGCTCATTAATGCCATTTGCTTCTTTATGTCTGTCTGGTGTTCAAACACTCACCTCAATCCATCAATGCGGCAAGCTGCTGTCAGAAGGAAAGGCCTCTCTTTACCTCACATTTCCCCTTATCGCTGGCTTCTACTTATAGGAATCTGAGGAATCCTGGAGCTCAGTCAACACACGCTGCTTTTAAAACACAAGACTAATTTGTGACACATAAAACGCATAAATTGATCACAGATGCTGGTGCTAACTACTGCCGCTGAGAAACAAGTGTGGAATAAAACAAAATAATTGACAATGATGTGTGAATCTGAGCTTTGGGACGATGTTTGGATGACGATAAAGTCATACGCTGGCTCGCAGCTGGACGCCACCTCTTCTTGTTTAAAAGACTTATAGTACAGTATAGAACTCCACCCAGTGAAATGGGCAGAGTTTGCAGCCTCAGCAGTTTTCCGTCCAAACGGCTGCGGTTCAGTTAGAGGTCTCGCTGCCTCTGCCCCAAGATGAAGCACCTCAGAGAGCCAGCAGTCCTAACTGGCCCCCTGGCTTCCACCGCCGGCCTCTGACTGACACCACGGCACCACTGCACCCTGCCAGAGACATAAAGCAAGATAATAATAGCTGCTCATTCCTCCCTATCCCTCACGACCAGACCCACGCTGTCCAAAGCCATATTTAACTGACTGATAACTGACACATAAAGGTGAAAACCCAAGTCTACAGCCTGACCGAGATCACATCTATGAATCACTATCTTGGCAGGTCATTGACTCTGTCTGATGAATTTCGAAACATTCTTGAGATAAAAGCAAAAGAGTCCTTTAAAAGGAAAATTCCATTGTATTCATGACAGCGGTGTCATTTTTGTGGGTTTGTCCGTCTTTCCTGCTCGTTATTGCAATACTGTTATTAATTAAGCTATAAAAAGCTTTAAGAGTGAGTGCATAGGACACCACTTAACTTGTTGTTTGGAAATAGGAAATGAAGGTAAATGTACCCAAAACGTCCATTTTAAATGTCTACTGTTTTGAAAAACTATGTGACCGAAGGAAGGGGCACAAAATAGAATCACCACAAGTCTTCACTTCCAATCCCTTATTTAGAAATCATCAGCAGGAACGTACTTCGGTGAACTGATATACTGTTTTAATGAAATGATGTTTCAAGCAAATGTTTTTCAGCTTGCAAACTTGAAGAGCGTTCGCACAAAATGTCTGGATTTCTGTTTTTTGGATTCAGTACCCAGTGGAGCGGAGTGTGTTGATTTATTATTAAACTCAATTACCTAGAGCATATACTGTAACAGAACAAGTCTGCTGCACTGTAAAACTACGTGGATGCACAAGCACAGCAAACACAAGGTCACAGTTGAACCCTAAAAAAAAATCTTTGCAAAGCAATGGATGTTTGAGAGGGACAGATTAGGATACCTTCATGTTTTGCCTTTACTTTTACATTTTGCGTCCCAACAGAGTACAATTCATCATTTTAATGACTCTTGACAACTTTGTCAGGCAAAGTGCCAACCACACAAGACATAATTACATGAGTACTAAGTCCCGTAGTGTAGTAGAACTGGTTTGGGAGATGCATTTAAAGCTGACCTACTGAGACAAGAAGAGAAACGACGGTGAAAAAACATTCATTACACTTCTTTCTATATATTTTCCATCACTTCTACCCTCATTTTTATTGCAGTGAGGTTGACCGATATGAAACTTAAGACAATATATGTTGTGTCTGTACAAGTTTATTACCTGTGTTGCTCCACCTGGAGTCTCTTCAATTCATCGACTTTTAGGGGAAAGTCTGAGTGTAAAAATTGTAGAGCTTCGTCCAGCAGTGTCACCATGGCATGTGTCTGGATAATTAACCTGGTGGTCAAAATGCTATAATAACCCAAAGGAATAATGGCGACGGGAATGACAATAAGGCCCACATTGTAAAAGAACTGAATTTTTCTTGAAGAAGTAAAATATGAAACAGCTGATGGGTTCAAGAACCTTTCAGCTGGACACCTAACGAGAATTCCAGCCTAATACTGGGAATCTCTAAAATAGCCACCATATTTCAGGCTCCTTTAAGTAGCAGAAATTATGCAACAAGACAGGCCAACTGTTAAATCTTCCCTGGTTCTTCTAAGTGTATGAGTTACTGCCTGCCAGCAGCCATTACATCAGCAGCACAAACATGTATGTGCGGCCGTAACTGTTTTTCCCATTGTTAGGATAAAGAATTTGTGCCATAGTGGGATCTGACACTGTGGTTGCTGCAGTTTTACCATCTCTCACTGCATCTGTGCATGAGTTGCCTGTCGCTACTGTTATCGTGTAGAAAGTTCAGAAAGTAAAATCATGAACTGGTGTGGATTCAAGGTCGGGTCGAGAAGAAGGGTTATACGATGCAGTATCTGCTGAAAAGCAAAGATACTTGGACAGCAACTCAAACCGAGCTCGTCTCATCCTCTTCTAATCTGTGAAACTGCCATACTCGTTCTGTGTGTGGAGACAGCACTACGAGGATCCTGGGAGTGGATTTATGAGGTCTGGACCGCCTGCACGGAGTCAAATGAAACCCAACACCAGCTCCGTTTCTTCAACGAGGCCTGAGAACCAAGCACATCATGTCTACTGCTACAGAAGACACCATACTGACTCAAGTAAGGTCTCAGAGTGATTCAACAAAAGTGCTTGTCACAATGTCAAACTGAAATCTGCAATTCCTCCCCCCAAACCCTTTTGAGCACGGGAACAATTTTTGTTTCTTTCTGAATCCAACAATCTACGGGTGCATGGAGGGGAGAAGGTAGGCAGGGTTTGAATTTCTTTCTCAGGCTCTATTTTATTTTAATTCTTCTTTCTTCACCATACTAGTTCTGTCATGTTTCAGGTGTACAAATGAGGGCAACACTGGAAATGCCTTTGAGGAAAGGTCGTCTGAAAAGGTCTGCTGGCTTTTCACCTCACCTTCCACTGCGGCCATTCGGAACAGTAACAAAAACTTTCATTGTTGATTAGCTTAAGACTTAAGTACACATGTATGGATTCAGTGCTTTGATCAAGGTGTTATGGCTCAGGATCACATCAAACCTGAGACCTTCTAAGGATCGTATGGTCTCTCTAACTGCTAAAGTACAGTTAACGCAGAATTGACCTTATGACCTCCTTTATGACCTATTACTGATACTACGACTACCTTACTTTATCTTTCATTTGTTCTGGTTTAATGGCTCGAGGTCTTTAATCATCTGTTTATCCATTCGTTTGAATGTTTACCTTGTAAAAAGCACTTTGTAACTTGGTTCATTATAATTACTGTTATTATATTCTTTAAATCCCATTACTACTGTGTCAACCTGTAGCTGAGATGTCGTAATAAAACCAGTCAGATGTTTTGGATGCATGCTGCCCCTCTTCTGCTTTGTTGTTCCAACTCTATTGAGCAACATATTGCATAATAAGCTGCAATGTAACATATGAAGATTTTCTTCTTCTTTGAAGTAAAAAAATCTAAATGATAAAAGTAAGGTTTGTTTGTATTTTAAAGGATAGGGTTCATTTGTTCAGCCTGGTACCACCTAGCAGACTTGCTAAATATATCATCTACTTTTAAACTCTTGAACCCCAATTTTCCCCCCTTAAATTTATTTAAACTGCCTTGATAGAAAATACAGGTCTTTTCCACATTGTATGACAACATCACATATACAGTATATTATGTCTGCTTGTTGCTCCGACACTTTATTGAAACTATATGATGCTTACACTGAATGAATTATTTAAACCACCATGTTTTTGCGACTGCACAATAACATGAGTTGGACCTTTCCAAGCTGTCATGTGATTTTATACACAGTTGTAATTTTATACACGTTTTCCCACAGTTTTGGCTGATGAGGTTTATATCTCTCGAGTCCTCAAGACCTCGACTAGAAGTCCAAGTAAAGTTGTGTGGGTTTCAAAGGTTGGCTGCACAGCATGTGCTTGTAACGATGATCCAGGTTGAAAAGAGTTAAAAGGAAGTTTGACAATGTAGAAAAAACATCTAAGTGTGCATTGCATTTTGTCTGTCATTTTATTTGTGTGTTTTTCTTGGTCGTCTGAATGCCTGGACAAAGATATTCAAAGTGCAGCCACAATTCAAACTTGCAGACGACCTAAAATATAAATGCTGCATATCAAGACAGCAAGAGCTTTTTCTGTAGCTTTTCATCGTTAATGGCCAACAACCATATGGGGAGAAATCCACTGCAAAACAGAGGGATATTGTCATGGTCACAGGTCATAATTTGTCATTTTTGAGGTAGGCTTTATATAATATGAGCCTGTCAGAGGACGGACAGCAAGAGAATGAGTAGAGGTGGACGCATGATGATGCTGCAGATGACAACAAGGAGCATCTTTTCATTAGCTCATTTGCAAAAACAGACAAACACCATTCTTAATATGTAAAAAGCACCAGCAGTCGGATGAGTGATGCTGCGGGGGGATGAGTGGATGAGTGAAGCGACCACAAAAAGTGAGTTAAGCTCACCTGGGTCCAGGCATAAGGCCTGCATCATTTCTTGTTGTTGGTAACCAAGTCATATATTTTACTGTAATGCTACCATGTTAGCTTAAGACAACATGACATGAAGTGTTTAGAGTTGCCATTTCTTCTGTATTAAAAGCAGTAACTGAGCTTGACAGTGACCATAATGCTGCTTAAGGTATTAAGCTGTGCAAATTTCTGTTTTATGGCGCTGTACAGTACGTACACAGTACACATTTGCACCTTGAAAACATGCATGTTTTCTTGATTTTCTAACTGTAGTTGCATGACACTGTGCCATGTAACTTCAATACTCAAGTCCTGGGGTTTTCAATAACCCACTGTTTGCAAACTAGTGTTCAAATAGGTTTTGGTCCTATTTTTACCTTTGTTCAGTTCAGGCCCCGTCTGTGGGAGCACTCAAAAATTGCTCTGTTAGACTCATGAGCTCACCAACTGAAGAGTGAAGGCAGGTCACAACACTTCATCACAAAGCCACAAGGAATGCATTCAACATCAGACAGTGATGGTATCTAACTCTGTCAGAGTATTCCGACAGTTAGGGTGGAATTGGCTTTAAACTCAATAATGCAAAACATTAATTAGTAACCAGATCAGTCAGGTGTGTCTTTGTCACGTTGATGACCTCAGAAGGTGGGTTGACGCTACTTGCCAACAGTCATAAAAAGGTTACCAGAACTCACGTCGTCTTCATTCCCCTGGATCAGTGGAACCATTGTCTGAGCTCCTCATCCAATGACGACAGGACTCGTGACGTGTAATACTATGCAGCAGAGTGTGTTTATGGTGAATTTGTTGTGCACATCTCGCTGCTGGAATGACAGCCATCCGAAGCAAGAAGCAAGTTTTGAATCGAGGCTTTCACACATGCACTGACGGGCATGCAGTTGACAGATACCAAGGCGTGGTGTGCCAACAGGGCTATTTTTAGGGGTTGATGGGGAAGCTCTTGATTCTTACCTGCAATCTGGATTAAAAAAAAAACAGGCAGGGCAACGGCTCTGTCACAATCTCACAGGTGCGAAAGCAACCCACATTTTTACTACGTATCATTTGATGGCTGCCATGGTGTAGGAACTCAAATATTCGACTTATTGCTCTTACCCAGGAATGTGAAATCTTCGGTTCAGAGACCTCTTACTGCCAAAAAAATAAATAAATTAATTAAAAAAAAAGGCACCACTAGCTAGACTATGGTCCGATACAGTGGCAGGATGTTGCACAGGGTCAGAGCAAAGACAAGAGCAGGATTTATTTGATCAGTGCCTTTCCTCTCTTTGCATGAACACAAAGATAAACTTTAACCTGGAACGACACACTGTGTATTTCAGTGTGTCTGCAGCACACACTTGACACACAGGCCCGTGCAGCAGCGGTGGTATGTAGCACTTGCGTTTGTGCCACACAAGAATAAACTTGCACATCTAAAACAAAAGGATGATCAGTCATGTAGTGCATTACTGCACTGCAGGGAATGCTTGTACGTGACTGAAAGCAAAGCCTAATTTTCAGTTGTAATTCTTGATACATGGGAACTTGTGATGGTGATCCCTCTCTGTCAATCGCTACACACCACATAGATAATTAGCCTCCCACTAATGCCACTGTCAGCCGCAGATGTGACGATCATGCGATGATCTTGTGCCGAAATTAATAGTTGATTAATTGACTGGCAGAAAATTACACAACAACAATTTTGACAATCGATTAATATTTGGCATCATTTATCAAGCTAAAATGGCAGTTTGGGCCCTGGGAACTTATGACGTGCATTTCATTACATTAGACTTTCTTTTTTAAAACTCCCTTAATGATCAAATAAATTAAAAAAACATTATCGATGGCAAAAGATTAAATAAAAATGAACAGCTCCTCCTTGGAACTCAAGCAGGGACGCCTCTGGCTATCCCACCTTACAGCTGCCAAGAGACTGATAGCTCGTAGATGAAATTTCTCGGATCTGATAATATGCGAAGATGACTTCTAGATTTTAGCGATAGCGTGGAGGATAGTGTGGAGCACAGGGGGAGCTAGTATGCAACATGCTAAACCTGCAAACAGGGAGCACGCTAGTGCTTATTCTAGACAACACATGTCAGCTATGAGGTCATGGGATATTTAAGCGCTCACTCGTATTTCACTCACTCCTAATGAAATTGTAACCTATATTCCTAAGGTCCTATACTGTTTCAATTCAGTTTCAATTAAAAGAATGATAAAAACAAGAGGAATATTGTTTTTTGCCCTCCTTCAATAATCAGAGTTGATTTCAATAATCAGTCCTGGCTGTCTGACCGAAAGATGAAGCTTGTGAGTTTCTACAGCAGAGTGAGGCGGTAGGTGATAAAGGGGGCGACTGTCTGGCTTTTTCTTACATTAGTATAATCTCGCCTTGCAGGGAATTCCTGTGTTGCCAACCAGTGCTTGTTACATTGCTATGACTAAGACACAGACGTAAGTGCAAAAGGGCAAAAGAGGGCGAGGTGTGCTGCGAAAATGACAGTGGAAGAGTTATGTGAACACCGACGGGACAGAGAGATAAAGACAGATTGAGAGACAACTTCCCATTTATCAGCCCTTCTCCTCCTCCTCTGCATGAGAGGTTGGACAAAAACCACAGAGCTGTCACTCAGCTCGCAGCAGTTAATAGCCTCCGGCAACACGCGAACTCGGAAGAATGACAGCCGGGCTGCATTAGCACGGACACTCACAAGTGTGTACACGCACACAGAGACACACACCAACGCAAATACACTGTACACACTAACTTGGTCTGCATGAACAATCAGTGCTTCCAGAGCTAACTGTGACAAATTGGGATCTGGAATAAATATTTCAAGTTGGAGTTTAAATGAGGGAAAAGACAGAAAGTGCAATAAAGAAAACTCCTGCATCTATTACCAATCATGTGACACGTTATTATGTAACTCTAATGGACTGAACATGCGCTTTACATTTATTCTTATAAATATTAGGCCAAAGCAAACTACTAGATTGGATACCTTGAAGGTAGACTAGAAAGAAACAACACTTATGTACTGAAAATCAGAGTTCTAACAATGCAATTACGGTACTTGAACCAGCAAAATTAAGGGATTTTTGACACCAAGAGCAATGCAGCTTAAAACTACAGGAGATAAACCAAGAAGAAATAAATAATTAGTATTTAGTAGTATTAGTACTAGCTAATGAAAGCATGTGTTTCAAGGTGTGACATCGCGTGATCACGTGCCGGAAAGGGAAAAGGACTACAGAACAGCATGGCCGGAGGGTTGGCCTACAACACCCAGCTGCAGCTGGGCCTCCAGCAGAGCAGACGCAGCCCAGCTGAGCTGAGTTGGCTGATTGACACAGAGGGTCAAAGGAGCAGCACCGTGCTCAGAGCGGGGCAGAGTGAAGAGGAAAGATCAAGAAGAGTGAAGAGGAAAGCCCAAGAGTGTGAGAGAAGAAACCAAGAGAGTGAAGAGAAGAAAGTGGTGAAGAAGTGGTGACATACTGTAGAGGTTGAAATAAACCTGTGTTAGGTTGCAGTGAAATCCCTATGTTGTTGTTGTTGTTCTTCGCACCCACACCTGCCTGACTCTGTCAGTCAATGATCCCGGCCTCCCGAGACATCACAAAGTGAAGAGAATTTTCTTCTCTTTGGCATATTCTGTACTGAAAAAAATGCCAGCATTCAAAGACAGCAAAGCACACACGCCTAAGAAAACTCCACATAATTGATCTATTATACTATACTGTGTAACACACCTATTGTCGATTTCAGCATCGCTGTAGTTCCTGAATTCATGAATAACGCGGATTAAATAAAGAAGGATCTCGCACACAGTGATCATTTCCATCCTCGTATGTCTCAACAGGGGATAAACACAACTGTGAGAACCAGACAGAGGAAGCCATGCAATCACACTAGAAATATCCACGGCTACGGCACTGTATCTCACCTGGCAACCAAAACTAATCCTAACTATTAGAGCATAATACACGGAGACACACCTCTGCAAAGGCTCAGGCAGAGGAGCTCACCTGAGCCCAACCTCAGCGCTGGCAGGGACCCACAGGCTGACAAGTGTGACTGACAGCTCTGCAGAGGGAATACAATGGAAACAACCAGCAGCCATGACAGTTGGAGCAGTTTGACGCTTACCTGTAGCTTTATTCAAAACAACCCTGACAGCTTCAAACCGCACGTCTTTCGCTTTCACGTGTGACTTTTTGCAGAAAATGTTGTTTTGTTTTGTAATTTTTTTTGTCTAACCAGCATGTTTCACATCCAGTGAACAGCATCCGTGACCACAGGCAAACCTCGGCAGCCTCGGGGCCATCGTGCCCCAAACAAACACAGACAAGTGCACGGCTGCATACAAAGAAACGCACACACTTGCGGCCACATGTGAAGCACACCTGCGTATTTAGCAACCCTCACACCACTCCCAGGTTGCTTGCCCTCGTTCCAAGGGGCTGGGGAGATAAATGAGCTCATGTCAGACACACACACACACACTAATGGGGTTAATGATGAATTTTATATATATATATATATATATATATATATATATTAGCTCGCGTCCCCTAAATGTCTGTTTGTCTGCCCTGTGATTGACTGGCGACCAGTCCAGGGTGTTCCCCCGCCTCTCACCCAATGTTCTGGGATCGGCTCCAGCCCCCCAGCTGCCCCCCGCGACCCTTCGGGATAAGCGGTATGAATAATGAATGAATGAATGAATGAATATTAGCTCACTCTTTTCACGTACAGCCACACACACACACACACACACACACACATCCAAGTTTTCTTGCACCTAAACAGCAACACAACACCAAAAGACTGTGAGTCAGCTGAATTCTTAATGCACACACACACACACACACACCCACACACTCGCTGACAGGTATTTCCACTTCAGGAGAGCCACAATGCTGAGCTGTGAGCTTGGTGTCAGTCACTTCCTGTCTGAAGGGGTCAGAGGTTAAACACTCTTCAGTCTCTTTAATCCCACAGAAATAAAGAGACGGTGAGACAGAGCAGAGGAGTCGCTCCCGTTGTAACTGAACGGCTTTCTCCTCGTTATCCCCGCGGTCTTCACCCTCGGCTCACACACATATTCCAAGTAACAGAAAACGCCGGTCATTCAACTTTGTTCACTGAGAAGGTGGAAAACGTTTTTGACTTTTTTGGACAGACCGCTGCAAGCTCAGACACGACGAAAAAATTAACAAAATTTTTTAAAAAACTGATTGACGGTTTAATCAAGAAAACACTAGCTGGTTCCGGATTCTCAAACGTGACGACTTTCTGCTTTTCTCTGTTTAGTATGGCTGTAAACTGAATATCTTTGGGATGTGGACTGTTGGTTGGACAAAACAAGATGACATCAGCTAGAGCAGTCGGAGCTTGTGATGGGCATTCATACACATTTTTCTTTCTTGTTTTTTGACCTTTCATAGAATAAACAGTTAATTATTAGATTAATCAATAATGAAAGGAATTGTTAGCTGTAGCCCTTGTTATGACTTTTCGCTTATCTCATTTTCTGGCCTGTTGTTAATATTGATTTTCAAAATTGGGCTGTATCAGAATCCTGTCTGTTCCTGCGTACGTTAATAAAATGCAAGATCCAAGGATAACCTACAAGAAAAGCCACATTGCCACCTGAAATTGAAGCAAATAGGAAATAATAACTGAAGCAGGTGGGTCAGGGTTTGGAGCCCGAGTCAGGGGCTGGAAAGTTGGTTGGGGCAGGAGGGCTGTCCCATAGAGGGGCGCTACTAGACCCTTCCCCCCCTCTCATTAGTCAGAAGGTAGTGGAAACTGGAAATGTGCAGCCGAGCATGACCTGTAAATTCTCAGCTGGCAGTCACATTAGCAAACGTCTGATAACTATCTGACTGTGGCCCACAATAGATCTGAAAAGAGATTCTTTATTTCTCCCGTTTACACATCCACGATAAATGATAAATATTTAGGTCTGTGCCACATGTGAACACAGTAAACCAGGAGAATGTGAACACAAAACAGAGTCGGTGCGACAAAGGAGGCTAAAACCATTCAGTCATTTTACAACTGTTTTTAGTTTTGAGTAATTCCCTGCAGGTGTGTTGTGCTGTTTTCACAAAATGGACAAATGGTGGCACTTGTTTGTTACGGTTTGCTTCCAAAGTTCAAAAGCAGCAAAGGTGGTGCAGGGTTCGAAATTGACCATGGCCCTGCGGCCACAAAACGTTACTTTGTTGCCACCAAAAACTCTTTTCATCCCTATACTGAGATCCAGATTCCTTAGGAAGGAAATATAAACTGAACTAAGAGACTGTGAGAGAATATATGCACCATATGTTTACAAAGAACTTGAGTGCAATTTAAATAAATTATTATAAAAATAGAATTTTATTCTTTTAATGTCTTTTCATTTATTGAAGTGTCACGGTTAAGGAAGGCTGTGTTAAGTTGCCTTTTCTGGATTGTTTTTACATAACTTTACATTTTGGCCACCAAAAAGGTTCTTTGGCCTTCAAATTGAGGGGCTTGGTGGCCCAATGTAGCCAGTGCTTAAAAACGTTAGCGTCTGTCCCTGTGGTGTTTGTGAGAAGGTGACACTGGAGTGAACTCTTCATCCCACCTTGCTTGGACCTTCCACAATGCTTCTGAAAGCTGAAATGATTATATAAAAGACTTCTACATGGGACCTCTCTGATCTAGTAGTAGTTATCTACCTGTAATTATTCAAACCGGGCTACAGATTAAATAATTTCATCAAGTTATGCTGAGAACCTGTAAGGTCTGCAGCCTGTACACTGACAAGACAAATTAAAACACTGTTGCAATGTAATGCAAGGTCATGCATTTGACCTGCAATACATGTTACTACTACTACTACTACTACTAATATTCCAACTTACTTACTTATCTGAAGGAGCAATACCTGACGAAGGAACCACTAATAAACTAATTGCTGACTGTGCAGGAATTAAACTTTATTTTTGTTGATTTCAGTTTCCTATGCACCTGTCTACCAGGTGTGCAGTGGGCAATGCTTAGTTTGACCATGTGGAGGAGCAAAATGTTAGACACACCTTACAAAATGATGCAATCCAATACAACACCAACTCCAGCAGCCTCCTTAAGCAACCTCCAAAATAATAATAAAGGAATGAATAGCTCAGTTAGTGCAGATTTATCACAAGGCTGTTGGATTGGATTGCATGATGATGTTCAGGGGTTTCTAGTCCTTCAATATATCAAATATGTCTCTCAAATTCACGAACAAATCTTCACAAACTATTTTTGTAGTGTTCTGGCAGGATCTTGAAACCTTTCAAAGCTGTCTTCACAAATTTCATTTGCTCATGAAGTCTGTAAGCGGATGTTTACCTGCACTCTATCAAAAGTTGAGCTACTTTTAGCTTTATTGATGGACTGAGTTGTCCGATAGTTCCACACACTGCATTCCATCCCCACCACGTGTCAGCGCATTAGGTAGGCATCAACAGTACTGGGTGTATTGTCCATTTGTTCATGTATCACAAAAGCTCTTGTGAAAGATACCGACCTGTTCCTTCACTGTTCTGACCAGCGTCTGCAGTAGTTGTGGATTCAGGGTTAAGACCTTGAATGAATGAGCTGACATGCACAAAGAATAAAGTCCCAGGTGTGTGACTGCTGCTTCCATCGCCTCAGCAGTCAGTCAGCAGGGCCTCCTTGCTAATCCTCTGCCGTCACTCAACTGGATCTCAGCTCTAATCTCGCCAGGCCTAAAACTCAGCAGAGGGCCGCTGCTGGCTTTAAACTGAGAACCTGACAGCTAATCTTGGCCACAACACCCTTGGGTTACCCTACACCCTTCCCAGGGGGGCAGCCACAATACCCCCGGGCCACAGCGATGAGAGAAAGACCTCCCAAATATCAGAGACACTTCACACCTCGAGAGAGACGGAGGGATAATATGACGGCTCACTTTTTGGTTTGGATGCAAACAGCAGTTATAAACACGGGTACAGGCACACTTGTCCGCTAATAAAAAAAAGACAGCTACTTTTCTTCTGTGCTTCCAAAGCAGCTGAGTGAGTCAATCCAGCACAAACCTAACCTGATGATTAATACACAGAACCATCTGAGAAGAAAAGGGCAGACACTGTCAAAAAATACTTGGCAGGTGACTGGATGAACCATCTGTCTATCACGTCTGTCGCGGGCTAACTTAACCATGTGATGCAGTAGGAGAGTAGACCCAGGCAATATATACGCAGATATTTTTTTTTAGGAGCCGCCATTGTTGTTTTGAACGAACAGTCGGTGTCGTCACACATGAACCACCTGAAGCTAGTAGTTCTTTGCAGGATGCTGATTGGTCCGAAACACTGTGGGTAGGCTGCAAGCGCATAAGCCTGGTAAAATTGATCTGGAAAAATCCCTCGCTGTTAAAGAAAAATTGTCAAGGTTGTTTGTCTGAATATGAGTGCCCATTCAGCACCAAATGGCAGGATGCAGCCTACATTACTCTTACAGAGGCGGACTGGCTTGTTTCCATCTGTTTAAAAGCATACAATAAGCAGCCCAAGGCTGTCAACTAGACCTGTTACGGCTGATAAGTGTATAGACCCAGACACAATGACCGGGAATCAGATACATGCAGAGAAACCATGTTACATTCATGTTAGGTCAGGTATATCGGCTGTGCTTTGTCATGAATTATATTGAACTATGTGACTTTCACAGTATTGTAGTAGACCAGGGGTCACCAACATGGTGCGTGATCGTGAAGGATTAGAACGTGTAGACGATCTGCCAAAGCGGAGAGATGGTAGAATCGTCTATAGGTCACATTCTATATGTTGCAGACTCATCAGCTGGCGTTAAACCAAAGCAAACCACTTTAACATTTGGCAAAGTTTATTTCAAATATTGAAAAATCGCGACAAATGTGTTTGTAAAATGTAACATATGATAATTTTGTTAAAAATGCTGCAGATTTGGTGATAAGTTCAAAATGTGATAAGAATTATTTAAAAATCTGAAATTTGATTTTTGTATCTTATATAATTG
>JAVQJF010040350.1:0-15663 GCA_036023855.1 Gadopsis marmoratus | reverse complement strand
TTTTTTTTTTTTTTTTTTTTTTTTTTTTTTTTTTGAAAGGACCGGTTGGTGCCTCGCTCTGCTCCCGACCAATCGGAAGTGAGTATTTTTCGCGCTGGTCGGCCGGAGAGTTTGAGTTTCCCGCAAGCTCTCGATTCGACTTGAATGAAATCCATCGCCTTACAGGATGAATACGGGCATGTTTTCCCTTTAACCACCGAGGGGATATCCAACAGGTAACCGCGAACAAGCGGCCTTTCATCTCGTTGTCAGCTCCGGGGACGTTAGCCGGCGCGAGTTTCTGCGAGTTCCACTTGTTCTCGGGACGACCATCCATTTTAGCAAGGCTAGCTAGGTAGCTAGCTAGCGAGCTAACGGCGCTAACGTTAAATGTGCAATCCGGCTTGGCTTTAATGGTACGCTGGTTAGCTTTGGCTAGCAAGGTTAGCTTTTTTTTTTCCTCTTCTTCAAACGAGCTGTCATGGCGCCTACAAATGGACTATATCAGTGAAACAACAGCAAAACAGTTTACACGAACTACGGCAATCGCCCAGCCGTGTATCCATTATGTATTCACGTGTTGGGTCTGATCGCTTAGGGTCGGTTAGCTAGTAGGTTAACTGCGTTTAGCATTTGGGTGGCGGCTTTGTCTATTTGCTGGAATGCGGCGTAATGGCTGACTGTGGCAGTGACAGAGCTGCGGTTGTGCGAGACAATGCTGCTCCGCTCGTCCGTGGCCGGGCTCCATGAGATTCCCACATCGTGGCTTCCGTTTCATGTAGTAGTCGGTGCCCGTGTCGCGCGTGACACCACATCGTAACTGCTGGCTAAAATTGGCTTTTTTAATTTTATTTTTTGCGTCGGCTGGCAGAGCACGCGTATTCGGTTTTAAAACGACCCGGAGTGGCTGTTGAAGAAAACGCTCGCATCGATGCGTCGCAGAGTCCCGCCGCTGCGCTTCTACCCGGCTAACTAACGTTACCGTCGCGGCGTAACATGCTGGCGTCTAACTGCAGCTGGGCGCGTTTTAATACCCGCGACGGTTCGCACGCCATTAACGTTGTGCGCTCCCCGACTCGTCAGCTGCTTGTCGTTTCCGCGGCTTTTCTAGCCGGTGATGCGGCGGTTACGCGGCACAGCTAGCCACCCACTCATTGGGCATTCACTGCATGCGGCGGAGCCTCTGCAGCCCGCCGTCCCCTCCACACGCCGCACTTCGCCCCCAGCCAGTCCGCTTGCAGGAGAAAGCCAACTTACAAAATTTGTCGCGGTAAGAGGGTTTTCCGGCCGCCCAGTGCGTCTTTTTTTTTTTTTTTTATCTGTGTTTTTTTTGTTCGTGTGCATTGGATGCGAGCGAGGATGGGCTTGACTTGACCTCGTCCGCAGTAGTTGTGGTCAACGTGTGGGTCTTGGGTTTCACTCAGACGTCCGTGTACGATACCGAGGTTTTGTTGCCTTCCGACTTTTGGCTTCGTAGAGTCGCTCGACCGTCTTCTGGAAACATTAAACTGCGCGGATGTAACATTCCGTGACAGGTGCAGTTTTCTCCGTCGCCTCCGAGCTCTCTGTGCATGTTGCGCTGGAGCAAGTGAGTGCCATTTTGTGAAATGTGTAACGTTATGCTCATAGGTTTTCACATCCCAGAATTCCATTTTGCAAATTGCCAGAATTCAGGGCGCCAAACGTGGACCGTGTGATGTTAATGTTTTGTGACTGAACCTGTGGAATGAGAAGTTCTGTGTGTTCCCTGTCCTGTAGCCCTGTGAGCCTGGAGGGGGGGTTAGATGGGATGGACAGCAAAGGCAGCTCCCTGCCTTCGATGCCTGAACCAGCCAACCCGATCAGCATGAAGCAGCTGCCTGAATCCCTCGGTGTGCGGAAAGGTGGGGGGGACGTGAGCAGTGACCCCGCTCTGCTAATGGACAAAGCTGCTGCCCAGCTGGCCGCCACACTACAAGACGGCGTCCTCAAGAAGATGGCTGGCCACGGTCACAACAACCACGGCCACGAGAGGCTCAAAGACCTCACCTCCCGTGTGCTGAATGGTGACCAAGACACGCTGCCTAAGCTTTGTGCTCCGGAGCCACCTATGCTTAAGGGTGCTGAAGCCCCTGCTACGAATGGCACGCATCAGCGCAACTGTACTCCTCATACTGAACCAGAACTGAAGGTGACAATACCCCAGGGGGTAACGCAGCCGCTGTTTGAGCCATGCTGTGCCAACGGGACCAGTTTGGCCACAGCCGCCGAAGATAACGCATCTGCACCCGAGAAGAGGCAGGACGTGAAGAAGCGGAGGGGGAGACCTCACAAACCTCCACCAAACCTCAGTTCATCTGCCATCCCTGTGGAGCCACTTCACCACACAAATGTTGTAGATGGAACTGGGGCAGCTGATGAGGTTTTGCTTTTATTCCTATTTTTAAGAAAATAAAGGATGAATATGTTGTAACACATACTGCACTACAGATATGCTGACAGATGGTGTTGAGACAAAAGGACCATGCATGAATGTGACCAAACCGTACCAGGTCTCCAATGGATATTTGAATACACAGTGAATGTTAACTGACAAGAGATATAAAGATTGTTCAGTCTGTTCACATTCAAATAATTGCTCACATGCGTTGGGGAAGGCAATGTTAATTATGAAGCAAAGAAGATTTCCATGTTGGCTTAAAATGTGGAAAATTGATAGAACATTTGCAAGTCTTTAAACCTAAATGCACAGCTGCAGAGGGTTTCCCAAAATGTATTATGTGAATTTCTGAGCCCATATTTACAGGCATAAAACACTGGTGGTGATGCATATGTGTCTAAGATAGTGTGAGAAAAAATAAATTGGTTTTGGGCAGGGAAATCTGTAGGAACCTTGATTAGTTTCTAATTTTCTCCATTGATTAGCTGATACTTGTTTCTCTCTTCCAGCCTGATCTAATCCCAGAGCTGACGGAGGCGCCTACAGAAGAGTCCCCTCTGCTGCTCCGTTTCTCTGTTGGTGGTTTGGTTTGGACCAAGGTGTCAGGATACCCCTGGTGGCCTTGCATGGTGACCACAGACCCAGAATTCAAAAATCATTTCAAACAGAAAGGTTAGAAACCGTCACTACCACCTACATCGATTCAACTTTGCTTTAAGTGATGCGTTGGGAAGTTAAAGGGTGACGAATCATGACTTATAACTGTTGTGTATGGGACACTTTTAAATAAAAAAAAATTAAAAAATCAACCATTGCTTACTTAATTTAACATTTGTTTTTTCTTGTTCATTTTTATAGCAGCCAACAGCAGGTCGGGCCTCCTTTACCATGTGCAGTATTTTGGAGATGCCCCAGAGAGAGGCTACGTCTTTGAGAAGAACATGGTGTCCTTCACTGGGGAGGATCAATATCAGGATCTGAGCCAGGGCCGCAAACAGCCAGCTTCCCGTTTCATCCACAAAAAGGTACATTAGCTTCTTCTCCTATGTGACTCTGCCGTGTATTGACCTGTAGAGGATGTGCTGTTGTTTAGAAAGACTTGACTCCAAAACTTTGCAACATTTAAAAACATTGCACTTCCTTAAAGTGGTTTCATTACATTTCAAGAAATTTGAAGAAGTGCCCAGTCTAGTCGCACTGTTGACCTGTTACAACACATAATCTTTGCTATGTTTAACAAGTCTTCCTATTGCTTTTAAATAATAACGTAAAAAACAGTTTCATGGCATCCTCTTGGTAGCAACATGTGTTCCCCAGTTCAACACAGTGATTAAACATCACTACTGTGCCGTTTGTAAGCTGTCGTATAACCTTGCTATTCTCTCCCTGTGTCGTGCAGACTGCTCCCTCTGTGCCCCGTAAACTCCAGGCTCAGTGGAACATGGGCATCATTCAGGCCAAGGAAGCCCTCAGCATGTCACTGGATGAGCGCATGGTGAACTTTGCATTTCTGTATGATGATGACGGGCCTCATCTAAACCCCCGCATCATGGAGAAGCTGAAGCCAGAACAGCACAACCAGATGAATCAGGAAACCGAGTGTAGGCTCAGCCCAGATCTCCCCAGCCTGCTGGTGGGCCCTGCCGATGACGCCAAAGCGGCCCCCCAGTCCCAAGACAGCACTTCAACGGGGGAAAAAAGACAAGCACCCAGAACAAAGCTCAAAACAGCAGAATGGCGGAAAAGGGGCAAAGGCCACCTAAATGATTTCCTGTCGACAACTGAACTGAACGGCACAGTTTCTTCCAAAGAAATGCTTCAGCCGCAGCCATCCTCACAGGTTAGCATAGCTCACTACAAGTTATCACCAGGGGAATGCTGGTGATGTGTCATGTTTAGTTATTTTCATGCAGACTTTGCACGGGATTGTGTCGCTTGGTTCCTACACAGGAAATGTATGAGTGCTAAACATGAGAAATTCTCAAATCGGACAACACAAAGTGGAAAAAAAGCTATAACTAACAAGTATATAGTTTTATCTCATCTTTGATCCACTCAGTTGTGAAGTATAGACTTCAGGTATTGAGGTTATTATCTCACAATTTAACAGTGTATTTTAAGCTTTCGATATCCTCTAACATTTTTAAATTCTGTAAGGAAATCTAGGTGTGAACATATTAAGAGCATTGTGGAATAGAACTAGGTGTAGAACCACAATAGGCTAATATTGTACTCATATTTTGGCAGCCTAAGAAACTTTTTAATTCTATGTAATATATGTGGTTGTTTTGCTCACAGGGTCCCACCACTTCTGCACCAGATGAACAAGCTGAATCGGTCGTACCTCCGAAGAGAAAGAGGAGACCCAAACAGGCTCCGTCTCCCGCAAAGACGGTGAGGAGAAGGAAAAAATCTACAACGGAAGACCCTTCTGATCCCGTGAAGAAAAGGAGCTCGAAGCTGGTTTCTTCAATGGGCGATATTTCGGAGCCAGACTCGCCGCCGGTTTCAGTTCCAGGTTGGTTGAAAGTTGAAACTCAGGCATCAGTTCGGCTTTAGCCATCAGTCAACGGTTGGTTAAATCTGACCACGGCTGGTATGTGTTTACCAGAGCTGTGGAATCTCCTGCTTTAAATGGCCATATGTGTCTTGTAAAAGAGTGAAGTGGTTGGGTTATTGTGGAATTTATCACTTAATGTGACCAGTATATTTAAGAATCTGATCCAAGATGCTATTTTATAGTTGTGTGTTGCTTTTTAATGTTAAATGAATGTTGCCATTTGGGTGCTTAATTCTTTATTATGAATAAAGCCCAGCAAAAGCTTCAAATTATACTTGGTCGTAGAAATACTGAAACCGGTACTTTCCAAATACTAATCCTCGTAATTAGCATCACATGTAGCTTTGTTCTTTTTAATTTAATAAGAGCCTTTTGTTGTTGTAGTTGACAAAGTAAAGAAAAGGAGAAGGAAACAGACTCCAGAAGAGCAGAGGACTGATTCCTCAGGTGAGTTACTTCATTTTTGTGTAATATTTCTAAGAAGAAGAGAAGTACTTTCTCACTCAATTGAACCAAAATTTAGGAGAATAAGCACTTTCTTCTGCGTGAAAACATTGCCAGCATTTCCTGTTCTAACTTAAAGAAACAAATGTCCAAATTAGGGGGTGTGTTTTTGTTTTTTAGTCAATGGAGAGCAAAAGAAGACTGCTAAAAGGCCTCTAACAGACGTTGCGGCAGACGAGATCCAGCAGCCTAAAAAGAGACGTAAAATGAGCAAAGATGTTGAAAAACAGGTGAGGTTTCCATCTGGTGCAGTGTCATTTCAGACCCTCAACTGCACCTGTTCCTGCAAAGCAATAGGTGATTTGTAAAATGCTTAACATCACAAACAATTCTGTTCCCCAAAATACTAAGCACTTTGTTTGCCACAGGCCTCGACTTCAGAAGGAGCAGACAAGAAGCGGAGGAGGAGGAAGAAAACTGACAAAGACATGAAAGAAACCAAGAAGCAAATGAATAAATCAATAGCTCTCCTCATCGGTAATCATCTTGATAACCTGTATTGAAGTACAACATTGCTTCTGTTTTTAAATTCCCCTCTGTGATGCGATTTGCTCTGTGACTTCGCTCCTGACTCGATGGCATCTTAGTAAAGAAAAGACAAGTATACATTACAGACATAACAAAAACGGCTACGGACAGATTACTCTTCCCTCGTTACCACTGCTTGGCCGTCACTGTCCACTTTCTTTTCACAGATGACCAACAGGCAGAGAAACCAAAGCGCAGGAGGAAAAAGAAACAGGGTGGGGAGAACCAGGCCACGCCCTCCAAAGCAAAGAAGAGGCGGCCCTCCCCGTGTCCGGATCCCGAGGTGAGAGGGAATTACCTTGGAGCCGTTGGAGATTTGCTAGCCAATCTAAGCGTCACAAATCTTAAACGGGTTAAATCAGTATTTTTCAGTTGCATGTTCCCAGACGATTAAGCCTGCCAGTACAAGTTAGGTGCTATTAATTTAATTGCACAAGCTTATCATCAATGGTGCAAGTCATCTTAAAGCATCATTTTGGAGATTTGTTTTCAAATAATAAAGTATAGAGAACTGGAAAGCTTTAAAAATCTTCCTGCAGTCACATTTAAAGTTTTGATGAATTTGTTTCCTTTGTCACACCGGTCTGTTGGAAATAAATGGACTTCAGGTGATTTTGTTGATGGTTGTGCAGATAGTGCGAATGTATTGCTGTTGTCTCATTTATTCAAAGTACAACACATGTTGTTTTCCGCAGGGCTCTGGGAGTGAAGAGCGTCCTGATTCTCCGAGTGACAGCTTAGATGGGACAAAGAAGGGCGAGCGGAAGAAAGAGTTTGTCTGCCAGGTAGGGCTTTCTTCATTTCAACTGCAGCGACAAAGTCTTTATTTAAATGTTAAAAGGACATTTGGAGAAATTGCTGCTTGTTTTTAAATACAAATATATCGGGGTGAAGTGTTTTTTATAGAAACAACCATGCGGGGACACACATTCATCCTTTTATAATATATATCCATTACTATTTGTTAAATAAAATTGAATCTGTAGAATATAATTATATAGATTTTCAGCTTTTCTTGGTCCCAGTTATTAACGGCTCTCGTTTGATTTCCACATCACTCTCTGATCTTTGTTTTTGACCACGTGCATTGAATTGTCTCTGTATATGTTTCGATCTGCATGTTTACAGATGTGTGAGCAGGCCGGTGAAGACTTGGTGCCGTGTGAAGGCCAGTGTTGTGGGATGTTCCACCTCCGCTGTCTGGGTCTGACGCTCAAACCCGACGAGAAGCTGCTGTGTCAGGAGTGCAGCACAGGTGAGAAGTTCACACTTTGTCCAGGAAACGGTAATTGGTCAGTTATTTTATGTTATAATACAGGGTTTGTACAAAGTCTTGGAAGTTTGGAAATGCTTGATTTCCAACGTTATCTGGTGGTTCATCAACCTCATTGGCACAATCACTAATGGAAACCAAAAATCTTTTACTATTTGAAGTGAAACGATCTCACCGTGTCATTTTTGTTTGTCTCCTGGCATTTATACTAATTATTTAGATGTAATAATAAAGTCTGGAAATGTACTGTTGTCTGTAACATAACATAAGCCACTTTGTAGACATTTTACTCCAAAGCCATCCATATAAGCTACTAATTACTTTTCTTATGAATTAATCTATTGCTCTTTTTGACTTTTCTATGAATAATTTTGTCAGTGAAATTATATCACAAAATTTAGTTTTGTTGACTTTCTGATCAATATCAAAACCAGAAGATATTTATTTTGTTCTTCTCTTTAGAATTATGACTTGGATGAAACCAGCTTCTTCGATTTTAGAGGCTGTAACCAGTTTATTATAATTGGCATCTTTTTTTCTTGCTAAATTACATGAGAGTGATACCTTTTCCACAATAACAAAAAGTTAACTAGTTGCATCAGTAAGTATTTTGTGATAACCGAAGTAATGTTGGTTTGAAATTGTTGCGGTTTCTTCCCGCTTTCTCCGCTCAGGAATTCACTCGTGTTTCCACTGTAAGCAGTCGGAGGGCGCCGTGCGTCGCTGCCACGTCCCGCACTGTGGCAAGTTTTACCACGAGGCGTGCGTTCGCCTCAACCCCCTCGCTGTGTTCGACAACAAGGGCTTCCGCTGTCCGCTGCACACCTGCCTGAGCTGCCGCACCAAGCAGAAGTCCACCAAGGGTGAGGCCCTGCAGCACCGGACACGTCACTCTTTACTGCTGAGGGGTCCTTCAGTCCTGGGCTCAGTTGACTGACAGCCCCCTCATTTGCATAATGAAGCAGAAATGCAAAAAAAAAAAGTTTGGGCAGAGTAAATAAATTTTGGAAGTGTATATGCAAAGGGAAATTATGCTTAAATGTGAAAATTGTTAAATTGATAAATAAAATGGAAAATTTGTATAGAATTTATACAAATGTAAATAAATACAGACGCAAATTTAAACAAATATCAATTTGTCACATTTTAACAATTAATGCTGACATTTATTTTGAATATTCTATCTTATGCATTTAATGGCATATTAATTAATATATTGAGTCATTTATTTTTGAATTGTGCAGTTTCGGTCCTCCATGTACTGAATTTCATACCAGCTGATGGAATTTTATTCTGACTTTTTAAAAGCTGTGTGGGGAAAGAAATGTGTGAGTCAACTGTCCATTTTAATAGCTAAAGGAAACACATCGTCAGTCTTACCAGCTCGGAACATCACGACATTTGACAGAGTTTCAGACATGCACAAAAGAGAGGAGAATTTTTGGTAGTGTTCAATGTACAGGAAAGTTTCAAGTTTCTGAATAATTTTTTGGGTATAATAAAAAAGGAGCCTTTTGTAAAGGAAAAACTATACGGGGGAATGATGAACTGATTTGCAGAAAGTGGTCTGTTGTGCCTTCCAACTACAGCCAGGCCACCTTTTCTGCAGCCTTGAACTTAATGAAGACAAATTCTCCCTTTTTTCTCTCTCTCTCTATCTATTCAGGAATAAGCGTAGTTCTGTAGACTTAAAGCACTTTTTTTAACTTCTGTACGTCTGAGTGATGGTTGTCTAACTTGGTGCGTCTCCGTGCTGTAGGTAGGTTGATGCGTTGCCTGCGCTGCCCCGTCGCGTACCACGTCGGCGACCTGTGTGTGGCTGCGGGCAGCGAGATGATCACCAACACCGCCATCATCTGCACCAACCACTTCCACGCCAAGAAGGGCTACAGCCACCACAGTCATGTCAATGTCAGCTGGTGCTTCGTCTGCTCCAAAGGTTTGCCACTTCTCCTCTCTCGCCAACAAGGGTGGCAGTTACCAATATCCATATATTGATCTTTTTTGCCTACTTAACCAGCCAGCCATGTAGCAACAATCATTTTAAGGATCTTTTGGGCTGTTTTAACATCAAACTGTTTGTTTGCTGGTGTGCACCTTTCGACTGGGTTGATTTCAAACTTTAGGCAATTCGGATCGCAGCCAGACCTCCTCACTAGTTGACTTTGAACAACAAACAACTTTGAAAAATCTGACCTTGTGTGTTCTGAGCCTCCTTCATAGAGGAAATAGTTTAGCAGAGGTGATGAGCCCCCATATCCTGAAGCATCTTGGCTTGTGATCAGTTTAATTACTAGATGACAGCAAAAACAATAGCTGCACTCATAAAAATTATGACTGCTAAATTGTACCTCTGCTCCTTTTTTCCAGAATTTTAATGTTTTATTTCATGTGTATTTTTTTTTTATTATGTTGGCTGGAGGTGGTCCACCACTCACTGCTTTATGATATAGTAGCTCTACAGAGAGATAATTACATGATGTTTAAAAGGCTTTAGATCTTACAAATGTCCTTCTAGAGCAACAAAGTGTAGCCTGAAAATGATTAATATCTCCTAAATCTCTATAAAGGATAAGGGAATCACTTTGGCGCGGCCAACTGCACTGGAGCTGTTAATCGCACATACTGCTGCTTGTGAAAATTGCAGGAAATGCTGAACTAGCAAAGTTCCTGAGTATTGGGTTTCAGTTGAAATCACAGACTGTTTTTGTGGAGCCAGTTGTAATGTCACGTGGGTGGAGTTTTCTGAATTCGTGTCTTGCTTTCTGGGTTTCAGTATCGTCTTGCACTTAGAGAATTTGTCAAGCTCTGACTGGCAAATGGTTGAGGGAGGCTAAATATCTTTTTAGTATCAATATGATTAAGAGTTTTGCCATCAACGCACACTGCAGTATGTAGGGGGGATCGATTCTTAACGAGTCGGTACGTGGCAGTTTTATTTCCTGCTGCTCGTCAGACCGTTTTGTGTGTTTAGTATTTTTTTTTGTGCTCATTTTTATCGCCTTTTTACAGATGGCTCAACAGCAATTAGTAAGTTGTTCATCACGCGTCTTCAGGTTTAATTGAATGGCTCTCATGTTGCAGGAGGGCAGCTGCTGTGCTGCGAGTCTTGCCCGGCAGCTTTTCACCCCGACTGCCTGAACATCGCTATGCCTGAGGGGAGCTGGTTCTGCAATGACTGCCGTGCCGGAAAGAAACCCAGATACAGAGACATCATCTGGGTCAAACTGGGAACGTACAGGTCAGAGAAGAGAAACTGCATCAGTACTAAATCTGTCTTTTCTAATTTCACCCAAAAGTTCCTGTTTCTTGCTCTGTATTGAGATCTAGACCCTGAATGAATAACTCAAACTTGCTCCTCCCTTCTTTTCTCTTCAGATGGTGGCCTGCAGAGATCCACCACCCCAGAAACATCCCCACCAACATCCAGCACCTTCGACATGAGATTGGAGAGTTCCCAGTCTTCTTCTTTGGCTCCAAAGACTACTTCTGGACCCACCAGGGCCGAGTTTTCCCCTACATGGAGGGAGACAGGGGCAGTAAGCACCAGAGGACTGGCATCGGCAAAGTCTTCAAGAATGGTGACTTTTCTCGGCTTCTCCTAGAAATATGCAATTTCTGTAATCGATTTGATTACCATCATTAAAACTCAAAGAAGTGAAGAAAACAATCGTGATCAACGCAAAGCTGCTTCACATAATTACACAAAACAAGTCTCTCCTCATGTTTACATTTACAGTTTAAGTTGGGGAAAGTGAGAAGTAAAGTTTGTTTACACTTAAACGGGAACTTTGTGCATTTGATAGTTTCATTACATGCATTATTCATCATATAGAGTACGCCCATGTTAGAAATAATAAGACAATCTAGAAAAGTGAACAGGTTCTAACTTGAATATTTTCAGGTTTGGAGAGGTTTTCAAATTGCACAGAAGTCTGTCAAATAACACATTATTTTACATTTATATCAACCAATGTGACATTTATTTCAAGCATCATGTTCAGGTGAATGTAACGAGCCTTTGCATTGTTTCACTTCCTCAGCTCTGTTGGAGGCTGAAGCTCGATTCAAGGAGATAAAAATTAAACGAGAGGCCAAGGAAGCACAAGAGAACAGCCGAAAACCACCCCCATATAAATTTATCAAGGTCTGAAATCTAAACGTGCATCTCTGCTTTTGTCTCTGTTCAAATGCATTTTTAAGGATACAAATCCAATTACCCAGTTAGTACGTGTGAAGAGTTGACTCTACTACTTACTATTTTTAAAAGCTTTATTTTTCCCCTCCGTTCAGGTCAACAAACCCATTGGTAAGGTTCAGGTCTACACTGCAGACATTTCTGAGATCCCCAAGTGCAACTGCAAGCCGACAGACGAGCGGCCGTGTGGGTTTGAGTCCGAGTGTCTGAACCGCATGCTGCAGTACGAGTGCCACCCTCAGGTGTGTCCCAGCGGGGAGCGCTGTTGCAACCAGGACTTCACCAAACGCCTCTACCCAGAGACCAAGATCATCAAGACGCCGGGCAAGGGCTGGGGCCTGGTGTCTCTCCGGGACATCAAGAAGGTCAGGGGAGTTTTAATTTGTTTATTTTTCTGCTTTTAGTGGGACCGGCCAATATCTCACGCTGATGTACAAAGATAAATGAGATAAATGTAGCACTTTCTTTTCCTGATAATCTTTTCTTATGAATTCTGTGACGTTGAAGACTGTTCTTTTTTTATTAGGGCTGAGAAGGACATACAGATTAAAACATCTGTGTTTTCTACAATATGATTAATAATTTCTGACTATGTTTTTGTGTGACTCCCGTTTTTTAGTTACTTGAAACTAGATAAATTGACCGATATCAGCACATAGCACATCTGTCGCTGACAAAGGTTTTGAAACAAGGTCACAATTTTATATTTGTCCACCAGAAAGTAGTGATGAGTTTGTATCCTGCCCAGTACATAGATGGGTCGCAGAGGGAGAAAGCTCTTAATATTGGCGATGTATTATCTGTGGGGGTTTTTTTGTGTCAAATATCAATATCGGTATTTGCCTAACCAAACCTGTGTTGGTCGGGCTAACCTTTTTTGTACGTTAGGAAACATTTCTGGTGTTTTAGTTGTTTGCCTCTTTGGCAGGTCATCTCCCCGGAGAGGATCCGGCTGATATACCGTGTCTATTTAAAGAAAAGGCTGTTCTCACTTTGATATTGAAGTTCTCTTTTTCCCTCTTGATCAGTGTCATAAAAGCCACTTTGACGTAATGTTGTAAAACATAAAAACATTAATCATTTATTCATTACTCACCCGTTTAAACCCTGAACGGTTTAATTGACGGGTCTGTTTGTCAAACAGGGCGAGTTTGTGAACGAGTACATCGGAGAGCTGATAGACGAGGAGGAGTGCAGGGCGAGGATCAAGTACGCCCAGGAGAACAACATCACCGACTTCTACATGCTCACCATTGACAAGGTTGGTGCCACGCTGGTTGTCGTACTCTTTGCTCCGCAGTGTGTCGGGGTGCTGCGCTCTTAGCAGCAGCGCCATTTCTACTGGGAGCGAGATGAACAGAATGGTATTGCAATGGGAAAGTTGCATTACGAGCAACCAAAACATTACACCGGTCAATACTACAAATGCAACCTCGGCTATCGGTCAGCCTGGGTGAATCCTATAAATTGATGTGTTAAAGCTAATAATACAAATATCGTATAATGAGTGACGATGCATGCTAATTAGGTAGTGGGAGTGATGGTAGCGGATTTGCTACGTACGTTGATGAAATTGTGGGAATGTAATTTTACAAATTCTAAAAGTTAACTTGGAGGAAGGTGCAACAAATCGCTTATATGGAATGTCTTTTTAAGGACCGGATCATTGACGCAGGTCCGAAGGGAAACTACTCTCGCTTCATGAACCACAGCTGTCAGCCCAACTGTGAGACGCAGAAGTGGACGGTGAACGGCGACACGCGGGTCGGCCTGTTCGCTGTCTGTGACGTCCCAGCAGGTGAGAACATACTTGCAGTATTTTGCATTTTCATGTCGTCGTGTCCCCGGTGTGTAAAGACCTGATTGGAGCTTTGCCTAAACCAGCTTATTGTGTTGCTTTTTCCTAAATATGTATTTCGTATTGCAGGGACAGAGCTGACCTTTAATTACAACCTGGACTGTCTCGGCAACGAGAAGACCATCTGTCGCTGCGGCGCTCCCAACTGCAGCGGTTTCCTTGGCGATCGCCCTAAGGTGAGCATCGCACCGGAGCTGCACGTTCACATTTCAAACGCCTGTTACATGGACGGCATCATTTTTGGGACACTAATACAAATGTTTTTACAGCTTCTGGGTCTATTTTGTTGTTAGTATATATATATTTACTTGTGTGGGTCAGAGATGACGTCACGCGTCCGGGTGTTTCCTGCAGCATTGATCAAACGTATCCCAACCTGGCGTCTCCTCCACAGAACTCAAACGGCCAAACAGCCGAGCCGAAAGGGAAGAGGTTGAAGAGGAAGTATAAAAAGAGGAAATCTGAGGGGAAGAAGAAGTCTGAGGACGAGTGTTTCCGCTGCGGGGACGGAGGGCAGCTGGTGCTCTGTGACAAGAAGACGTGCACCAAAGCTTACCACCTGTCCTGCCTGAACCTCACCAAGAGACCCTTCGGTAAGAAACATTAATATATTGTCAGACTTTGTATTTTTCCTGTTAAGCCAACGCCAGGCAACTGGCTGATTGTTGAGGAAGCATGAGAACAAACGCCTGCTGCAGAGGGCTTTTCTAAAACATGTCCCCTTGTTACTTTTGACCGACTCTAAACTTTGTGTCCGTATGATTGGTCCTCGCTCCCTGCAGGCCGCTGGGACTGCCCCTGGCACCACTGTGACGTCTGCGGGAAAAACTCTGAGGCCTTCTGCCAGCTCTGCCCCAACTCCTTCTGCAAGGCTCACCAGGAGGGGGCGCTGTGTCCCTGGCCTCCCACGGGGCAGGCCTGCTGCCTGGAGCACGACGAGCTGGAGGGAACGGACACCCAGCATCAGGACGTCAACACTGAGATGAACGCGATGACCGCCGCCACTACTGCCGCCGTCGCCGTCCGTCCTCTCAAAGGCTCCAGGAAGGCAGAAGGAGCCGAGGCCAAAACAAAGGGCTCCAAGAGGAAAGCAGCAGAGGCCTGACGTGACCTTTGACCCCCCTCAGAGAGCCAGAACACCAAACTAGACTGACACTTGCTTGAACAAATGTATATAAACCCCACGTAACGCGTAATATCACAAGAACCAAGGCACTGTACATCTTCGTCATCAGGGAAAGCCGCTGATCTCTCACATGCTCGGGCCACAGCCTCTCCAGCGAAGCACCCAGACGTTTCATATTTTTATTTGTTAACACGCTCATTTTCACTTGTCTGCACTGAGGGGAACCATCTGTGGTAAAGCACAAAGCAGCGGCGCGAGCACGGGGCAGGAAGCTTCGGCTAGTGGATTCTAACGGTCATTCTGCCACTTTTTCTGTTATCTGTTATCTTGGACAGCAGAGTTTTATAGCTATATCTATATATGTGTATATCAAAGACCAAAATTATGAGTACTGGAATAGTGTAAGACATCAAACAGGTTGCCAACTGGACTGTTTTTATTTTTATATATAGTGTATATATGCCAGATGTGATATCGAACACCAAGACACTATGGAGGCCTCGGATGACCTGTTTACTTCCGTTTCATAGCGATAGGTTACATGTAACTGTAGACACTTGTTTGCTATTTTACAACCTGTTGTTCTGTTGTAGCTCAGTTCTGCTGTTTAGATTTGACTGATTTTCTGTCCCTTTTTTGTTTTTTTAAATCAGCATGCTGAAAGATGGCGCCGCAAACCGTTTGAGGGATTACTGAAAGTATTAACCCGAGAGCGCTCTCACACACAGAAACACTACTGGGAGCTTCACAGGTCTTGAAATGCTCTCTGCTCGATGCTAAACCAGTTAAATGAAGGAATATGTGCGATTTTCTTGGACATTTTTCTATGTTGAGTTCTGAGTCCTAACCTTAAGGTGCTGTTTATTTTTCGACTGCAAGTATCTGAAATCTGTGGTGCAAAGATTGTTCTGTATAAAAACACACATCATGCTGATTGATTTTTGTTCTTTTTTGTTTTGAAGCCTTTTCAGTGTCACTTGCCAGACCTCAACTTTTTCTTTTTTTTTTTTTTATCCTCAGGAGCTTTTCTTAGTCTGAAACCTGCATCCTGCTTGTTGTTTAATACTTGAACACCAGCTGGCGCCACACTGGCTGACCCACTGTAACTCCAGATTTGGTAAACTGTTCATATTTGTACTTGACACTTACACATTACAAGGAGGGTTAAGAAAACCACAGAGTACGGTGGCCATTTTGGGACATGTCAGCTGTGCTCAG
>JAVQJF010040325.1:0-24394 GCA_036023855.1 Gadopsis marmoratus | reverse complement strand
CCCCCCCCCCCCCCACCACACACACACACACACACACATTGTTCCTGTGCGGTCAGTATCTGGAGGGAGCTCTGCAGGGACCTGTGCTGTCAGAGAGCAGACCACACAGTGTCCCTGGTCCCTGCTCCACCTGCTGTGACAGCTAATTAGGCCTGGCCACAAAGGCTGGCCTGTCTGGGTGCCGGAGTGGGTGTCGTGGCATGGCATGGCAGGGCACGGCAGGGCATGGCATGGGATGAAGTGGCCAGCTGATAAGGTGCCCTGCCATGTTGTCCCGGGGACACTCGTAACCCAGGAACACCCACGACCACAGTGGTGTGTTCTCATCTTCGTTAGGCTCCCCTTCAGTCATTAATTACGCTCACGCACTTCTATTAGTCCTCCATTTAGGCTAATCAACAAGCAGGGCCCTCCGCTGACATTATTAGCTCTCATAACAAGCAGTGGCATTTGGGGAGGGGCCCTTCAGAGCTGTTTGTGAGCATTAACCCTTTCTCTGCATTAATGAGCCATTCTTATCTTGAGGTGCACCTCACGGCCTTTTGTCCTGCTTCTGTTGTCCAACACCCACCCAGCTGGTTCTTCTTGCACCACTGTCATTAGGAGGCAACAGCAGCTAGCGCCAAAGCTGTGGTCGCTCCAGGCAGACAAGGAAGCTTAAATAGCATGGCAGGAAGTTAACACTGCAAGGGGGGCAATGTATTTTTGGGAGGGTTGGGGATCAAAGGCGCTGAGGAAATGTGATGAGACAGTGCAGTATAAGCCCTTTGGGGTGTGTGTGTTTTTTTGAGTGTGTGTGACTCATATTAGATAAGAAGAAAGTAAGGAAACGCAGGTTGGAGATGGTGACAGGGAGCTCTGCCGTTTGCCCGGACCAGCAGGGAGCAAGGAAAGGGAGAGCGGCCCCCTGAGCGACTGCACAACCTCCTGGGTTTTGAACTGCTGTTTGGACGTAAAATTAAACACACACCCACAAATACACAGACTGAGCAAAAATTTGGTCCTCAAGGAAAAAACAGGCCAAACTTAAAAGTGTATCTTATCACATTTTTATTGTCACACACCCATATATATGTGCAGGCATGTAAACACACACACACACACACACACACACACAGAGTTACAGATGCATGCATGCACATTTGTGACTTTTAGCTTAGTCTAGACGTCCTCTAGATTGCGCAACCTATCACATAGATTCACACCTGAACACACACTCATGTTATATAACATGAAGGTGTACACATGCCATGTTTACTGCTCTGTGACTCATAAGTAAGGCAAGAGTCACAAATGTTTGCATGTAGAAGATGGAATGAAACTGTGACCCAACCAAGCCTTGGATGTGTGGATTATGGGGCAGAAGTGCCTATGTTGTGGTCAAAGTTGTAACTTTCCAGATGATCTCACACATTTCACATCGACAAGTTGTTGGCCACACATAAATACATTATGGGCACGGAAGTGGGAAGCAAGACAGGCTTTGTCCGTGTATGTGCTTGGCCAAGCGGCTTTCATTAGAGTGAATGGGGCACCATGTTTGAATACCTCATCCATTGTTTAATGCATCCACAGTAACTAACTAATCACCTGTGGAATATAGCTGGGAGCAAAGAATTTAACAATCCCAGCCAGCTTTACAGACCAAAGACTGCGTTCAATAATTTACCAGATGAGAACCCCGGACCGCGTTAAAAGTAAGCAGAATGGGCGAGAAAAGTACAACAAAGTCAGAGAAACCTTCATTAGGCTCATGTGCGCAGCTTCAAGTTGACTCTGAAGGCATAATCCTAGCCAATTACTGCATACCAAAACGTGTGCTCAGGGCAATGGGTAGCCCTCTCTATTCTTTACTTATTAATCCCTGCCAGGCCTGCTGTATGGTGTCCTGATTGACTGTTCATGGTGAAAAATTCATGTCATCTCATTGTCTTTCTCGGTCTCGCTCACCTTCCTTATAACCATTGCTGACCAGTAACTTCCTGAGTTTTCCTGTCTTCTAAGCTGTAATTTAGAAGGGTATGCATGCACCGCTGCTCTCTGCGGGCTATTGAGGCTGAACCGTGTGGAACAAGGCTTTAAAGTTGTCGCTGAATAATGTAGCCGTGTTGGTGAATGCGACGTGACACATAAGCTGCAGTGCAACTTTGAAGTGCCAGACGTTTTAAAGATGCTGGTAATGGCTAAAGCAGAACTTTTCCTCCTGCAGCAGAAGAGTCTCAGAGTAAAGACACAAAGCAAGAGCAATTTACAGAAAAAGAAACTGTTGTGTGCTGTGTAAATGGTGGCGTACCTATGTGTGTTTGTTTGTTTGTTTTTTGATTCATTTGTTGGCCGATTTAGCTCATTTGCAAACCCTCAACAAACACGCATAATGCACACATTGAATCATGCATGCACACATGTAATTTGTGTCAAGAGAGGTTCGGTATGAAAAGGGTTGACACACTATTTTCCAGCTCTTATTGGTGCTTGTAAAAGGATAAGGAGAGGAAAAGTGAGAGATAGGGAGGGGGGATGCGAGAAAATGCCATTTGGGGGGAGAGCCAAGTAGGTCTGCTAAACGAGTGGATTCTTATGCAAATACATGCTAATTTATGCGCACAAGGCAGTGGCAGCGCCCGAGGCTGCTTTGATTGGCAGTTGCAGGTCTGTGTGTGCTGAGGAGGGACGCTTGGCTCCGGGTGCTTCTGTAAAGTTGGGCACGGCTGCCTCTCTATGTTCTACATGCTCTGGATCCTCCGACTGCACACGTCTGTAGCCTAGCCTCTCCACCGGACTAGTCCCAGCAACCAGCACACCAAGAGCTCAGCTCAGCCAGCTTCAATTCCTCCATGGCTGGAAGCAGCCAGGGCATCATTATAAAATCAATGCCCAAGCTTCATCTTGCCTGGCTGTTTGTGTGTGTGTGTGTGTGTGTGAGTGAGCAGGAGGGGCAGCATTCTGGGCTTGTTTGTGTTGATTCTAGGGGGTATTTGTGAGTGGCAGAACAGCAGAGGCGCCAATGCAATGCTCTCCACGCTCACTAATGGGCTGACAGAGAGGCTCTAGGTCAGGGCCTCCCATTACTTCAGGAGGCAAACTGGCTAAATGAATAGGAACCTGCACCTAGCTACCACCCAGAGGAAATGTAAATGACATTTGTTTCTAGGTGTTGTCATGCAGAGCAGTGGTACATCTTGATAATGTAAACATAAATTCCTGAATACAGTGATGCTAAAGTAATTGGGTGGCTGTTATTTATCATTTTTTTGGCAGTTTTTTGTATTTGCAAGGCAGGAGGAAGAAAAACAAATTTAGCCGGGCGAGGATGAAGCCATTACTCTGTCTATTACTCATTCACACAGGCCCCCAGGCCAATGGGAAAACACTTGGAAATCACCAACATAAAATAGAATATGTTCCCTAAAAATATAGTGCATTTTACGCCACCTCATAAATATACTCTGTCGTGATGAGGTTTCTTGGAATGAAACAATGGAGTCATATTTTCCCCCACCATTTCGCTACGATAATGTATATGTATGGTAGTACTCATGCATATGTGTTCTAAACATCTCGTTCTAATGTGCAACCATGCTTGTCACCACAAGTAATGCACACACACGTGTTTGTGTATCCACATGACCAGCAATTCCCGCCTTTCCCCCCAGCATTTCACACGTGCCAAAACAGAATGGGTATTTTTAAGGTCTGCAATTATATCCTGTGCAGAGTGTAGGCAGCAAAATGACTTGGTTGGCACCCCCAGCACCCCAATCCCACACTCCCCCTGCGCACCCTATCTCAATGGGAAATAAAGCAAAACCATTTAGACAGATCTGGAACAAACACATCCAAACCTTTTGTTTGTCACACCTGGGGACCGCAAATGGATACTCATCATACAGTAGATTGAACATTTAGGCTTATTTACACCAGCATCCCTCTCTTTCCCGATATTACAATCATGTTGCCAGCCGTGAAGTGGCCCTATATCTGCCCATGTTGTCCTCCTCGCTAATCTCCTCTCTCCAGCTTTTGATGACACCAGAGACACAATGTGATGTTCCCTCATCACTCGTCACACATAGCCCGGCGTTGGCTTTTTGAAATAGCACATGCACCATATGCATATTTCATCCCTCCCCTCCGTCACTGTGAAGCAATGAATAATACATATTTTATTATATTATTGCAAGAGATTTGTAACACTTGAAACAGAATGCAATATGCAGTTTATCTCCATGCATGGCGAACACAAGGTGCTTCCGTAGCGTCTGTCTGTGTCACCAGGCGAGAGGGGAAGAAAAGAGGAGAACAGAGGAAACAAGCTTGTGTGACTCCTGACAGTCCATCAGCTTCCCGGGGCAATTATTCTCCCGGGTGAGGGGTTGGATGCTGAGGCTGGTGACGGCCTTCGTGCCTGTCTACACACTTAAACAAAGGACGTGTCATTTTTAACATGTCTATGTGCTTTGTGTTACTCTTCAACCCAACATATGTTAATAGCAGCTCATGTTGGAGCACCTTTGGTATTACGATCAGTGGCCAAAATCCTTGCAAGCTGTTGAGACTATCCGGCTATTCCGCTAGCCATATCACACAACAATATGTTGTCTGTATTCATACACAACGACAAAACATCACGAGATGTAAGAACATGACAGTGGCTCCAATAACTCCATTAAATATACAATATATCATCATTGAAAAAGTTTGCGCTCCATACTTTTTCAGGCTTTTTGTTCCATTCACTAACCTTTCAAGACCTGGAAATTATTACATTCATTTCCCATATTCTGCAGACCTGTGTAGAAAATCTGGCATTATTAAAATCCACCCTTAATCATCAAGCACCTTTGTTTTGCTGGCGTTACTGTGGTCCATTTTGAAATTTAATTTCCTGAAGTAGAGGGTCGAGAGCTGATGCCATTTTAAATGGAATAATTGAAGTGTTTGGGGGGGGGGGGGTATCCTGCGTGTGTGAGCAGCGGTGTTTGTCGTCGGCCTGCCTTGTTCTCTTAGAGATGGAAGGGTGAAAACACGCTGAAGGCCTGCAGAAAGCCCTCCAGCCTCTATTATTTAATTTGACGAGGAGGCGTGAGGTGAGCTGGAAGAGGAAATACGTCTCGCTGTTGCTGTATACCACTTGAGAGCTCATTCACTGCCTGGGGCTATTGACCACACCATGTCAGGTTCTATGGTAGAAACGCGTCCCTACACAACACTTAAATTGCATTTGGACTTTGGCTGGGGTGAGCAAATGCCTGGCCAGAAATCAATGGAAGGATACAAGCCTCGGTGGACACGGGAAGGCATTAGCTTTCATTCCACCTATTGATGAATGCCAGGTACATTTCATCAAACTACTGTAGCTCACTGAGTTTTTGTTGACTGTACACATGCAGAATTTGAGATAGGGTAGTTGCTTAGAGAGACTGCTGTATACTTACACTTATTGTCAAAATTTGGGACTATTTTTCTTTCGATAGCCAGGAGCTGATAAGTCTACAAACATCTTGAGGTTTAAAAATGTTTTAAAAAAGAATAAGTAGATGGATAAATAAACATTGTATCCCAGCTTTGCTTCGCTGATCTGTGACTAACTGGATAGCCATTAAGGTTTAAAAATCCCAGAGTGTGAAACAGACCAGAACACATTGAGCTTCGGCTCGGCATAATAGATTTTCATTTCCTTAATCAACTTCCTTATTCATCCTTTTTTTCCCCCCCGAAGAATTAATATAGATCACTGTAAATGGGAGTGAGTGGCAGCATGCAGGGAGCAGGCTCAGTGGAGGAGAGCAGGCTTTTCTCCTTCACCAGGAGCAGCATCTGTTGCTCCCCTGCTCCAACGCTATTTACAGATAGCTGCCATTATTTACGCCTGATAAGATTCTATCCAATTTGCCAATCCACACTGTTCGCCGAGGCACGGACAACGCAAGCGCTTAACAAGGAAGTATCGCAGCGCAGCTTGTCAGTCGGCGCATGCGGTTTCCGATTCAGCGTTGGCCGAAACAAACATGATTTGTTGCTATGTGGCAAACGCAGAAAAATGATTCATATTTGTTTCTGCGAAGGCAAGTGGCAATACACACACGGGCAGCGAGACAGGTACAAAGCTCACACACATGCCATGTATAATAAGTTAAATAACCTTCAAAGTCTCATATTGGTGGCTATACTAAAAAGCTATACCAAAAAGATACACCCTGAATTAGCTGCTTAGTCACCGAATGCAGTGACTAAGCAGTGGTATTCAGGAAACGGAGAGACAATATGTATGCTGAGATAAGGATTACACAAAGCTCTTAGGATAAAATTCTCTCCACACTATGTAACAGCGCCACTTCACAGAGCCACATATTATGTACACCTCTGCCTAAATACTGTGCCTAAACCTCAGATGAATCCTTGGAAATTTTTACGTGCCAGCTTTCAGCTCTCGGCTAGGTGGGCGAGTGTTATTTTTCAAGTGAAATAATGCACTGTGAATATTCCGTGCAAATGTTACTTTTTTTGTGGATTTTGGAAATCACATTCTCTTTCTGACTTCAGGGACTTCACAGAAAGGGGATTTATTTATGTCTGCGTTTGTGTGCGCGCGCGCGTGTGTGTGTGTGTGTGTGTCTATGACGGTGTGCAAAAAGACAAGAACCAAGAAAGAAATGACAAAAATAAAAACGTTGCACACAGAGGAAGTGACAACGAAACAAAAGAAGAAAAAGGCCAAGACAGAGAAGGAGAAAGTGACAAAGACGATGAGAATAAAATGAGGCGACAGAGAGAGAGGAATAAAAAAAAAAATGAGGCATGTTAAAAGTAAAATAGAGGAAAAGAGAGAAAATAAAGGATAGAAAAAGGACAGAGCACCAGACAGAGAGAGGGAACGTTCAAGGAGAACTGGCTGTGGCAACAAAAACGATCTCTCTATGATTGCAGCTCTCTTTGCAAATAACATACATATAGTGTTGGTTTTAGTCTGCTCCAAGCACCAGATGGATGCTTTCTTTTTTTTTCCCCACATAAGGACAATTCAGATGCCAGAAGAGGGGGAAAAAAAAAGATACTAAATTGTCAACTGTAAAGAAATAAGTTGACTTTTCAACTGCTCTAAACTGTCATATGTCAAACCCATCAGACTGCAAGGAGATTAAAACAAAGCAAATATTTGCCTTTTAGAGGTAGAGATTCGGATATTGTGGCTCTGTCATCCATCGGTATTGCCTGAAGAGATGTCAACAAAGTCTTCCTCTAAGATTACACCTAAGGTGCCCCCCACAACTTTTTTGAGTTGCTAGCACAGTTGTCCTTTGTATCACATCTAGACTTTGATGCGAGTAGCTGAGAAAGAGTCTGCGTCTGTCCGTGACCAGCGATAGCTCACCATCACTAAAACGGGATGATGATTGCTGATGATCCTAGGTGTGCACACAGCTAATTGATTCCTCCAGATGTACACACACAAACAGGGGGGAAGGAAAAGCGGGTCTCGCCACTTTGCTCTTTTATGGGGGGCAAAAGAAAAGACAAAAAAAAGAGAAGTTATATGAAGTTGTGACATATTCCTTTTTCTGTCACGGTCCGCCGTCTACTGTGCACGTCACTGCAGTGGGAACAAAACATACACGCAAACACACACAGCACATCCCTCCCCTTGTGCCAGAGGATAACCCTGTGATGTTATACCCTTGCAGGGTGCAGCATCTATAAGCTCCTTTTTTGTCTATTGAAGAAAAGCGTTCCACTCTGGTAGATTACGGTCAGGGGCGATTAAGATCTTTGCCTCACTGAAGCAGGGAAAAGGGGAAAAAAGGGACGTGCTCTGTGTAACCTAAAAAAAGAAGACAGAGGAGATAAAACAGATGAAATCCTTCCTTCACTCCAGAGCCCCGGGCTAGTCAGTGGGCGTGGCAATCCCGATGCATGAGCAGCATCATTGGCTTCTCTCTCTTTGAATGTCTCCGTCTTTCTCCTTGTCTCTTGTTTTTTTTTTTTTTTTTTTGCAACTCTCTCCCAACTGAATCTCCTCGTCTCTTTTCTCACCTTGCTGCCTTGTGTCTGTCCTTCACTCTGATCATTCAGACAGTCGGAATAGTATGAGTGCACAGTGGCATCAAGTGTTACATTTCATGATGTTGGATACCTGCTTTTTTGGAGATCTAATATGAGCTCAGTCTGCTGGTGCACTTGTTGTAAGTCACTCTGCCTTAAATGTCGATTTGAAAATGCTTCTTGTCCTTCTCTCGACTACATGTTTTGTTGGAGTAGACATATACAATCAGAAACTCTACAGTTTAAAAGCCCGATGAGTGATTTTTGACCACATATGTTACCAGCATAATTATTGAACATACATGTAGTGTAAAAGATATGAGTAGAATTTTTTAACATTGGTGGTGGTTTGTTTATATTAAGATATTGGATTGATACCACATTACTTTTATCAGCCTTATTAAGCACAAAAAAAAATTAATCACAAGACAAAAACATCTCACAATTAAATGCTGATGACTTAGTTTGTTTCCTTGACCTGGAACGCTTGTTTTTAGGAAATGTAGGTACTACGCATTTTGTAATTTATCCCGCAAACATATAAACAATACTTTTAAAAGTGGAAGAAAAGATACTGTATAAGAATGCACGTATCCGACTAGATTGTCCATTTCAAGGAACAGCAGTCACAACACACTTGACTGCACAATGTGCAGACATTGATGGAGATAAAGCTTTATGAGTGAGGAGCAAGTCCTCTTCTTTTTTTTTTAAGTTAAGGCAAACGATATGATAAAGAGTGCAGCCCTCCCCTGTATGTGAAAATGTCTCTTTGCTGATTTCATTGATTCCAAACTGTTCAGACCCTGCTGCAGCTGCAGTGACTGATGTAAGTTATCTGATGATTTGAATGTCAATTATTTAAAGTCGTGAGCCTCATCAAGTGACGGAATCAGCTGCGTTGCTGTCACGGCAAATTCCCCACCAACATCAATGGAGAACAAGTCGTTTAACAACCTCGTCATCTCGTTGGAGATGCTGAAATTTTCAAATCAAGAGTCAGTTGATTTCCAGCCCCTCTCCTAAAGGCCCATCATCCCTATTCTGAAATGAAATACATTCTTCGAGTCCCATGACACTTTTATTCCTGCCCTATAATCTCTTGTTGAGTTGATTCAAATGATGAAATATGTCACTCAAATGAATACTGTACTTCAAACAGCATGAGCAACAGAAATGGATGCCTTGGTGTCTTGCTCTGCTTTTGGCGCTCAGTGATTACGGTGGAAAGCCAAAACCATTTTAAGCTAAGCTGCCTAATGTCATTATGGGTGAAGAAATCATTCTGCTCTGTTGACATGAGACTCAAGTACTGCTGAATGAAGTCCATCTTCTCTTGAACCGTGCTCGCTATTGTAGGAGCGCGAGCTGTTACCAAGTTCAATCCTTTTTCCTCGAAAAATGAAACAATCCTCTGGAAAATGATTTCACCAGTTGCGTGTTCTTACAGGGGGATATACTGTAGGCCAGGAGTGTCCTCCTGAAACACTTCTTAAGTTGGATGTGATTCCTTCATCACAGACCTTTCCTCAGCTGCCAGTCCTGCCTCTACTCCATTACCCCACATGACCATCACTGCTTTATTTCTAGCCAGTCTACCTCGCTTTGTTTTTTCCTCTCTTAAGTTTAAAACGTAACTTCACATAAAGCGCCATGAGGTACAGGGGAAGATGAATTACCTTTCAGGACATTTAACAAACAATCCACTAAAATGTCTCAGGCAGGGTAGGAATGTTGCCAGCTGCCAAGAAAGTGATTGCAAACTTTGACTCTGGACGGTTAGTCTGTATTGTCAATCAGCTACTTTGGCAGGCAATCATACATCATTTGTAGGTTTAAAAAAGAAAGCTGCCTGCTAAACTAGTAAAAAAAAAAGCTGGTGAATTTGTGGACAAATCAGCCACTGTGCGCTGGTTGCATTCCTGTGAAAGGAACACATGTATGCTTAAAAGGTTAAAAACTACTGAGTCCACTTTTTAAAAGGTCCATTCCTGTACTGTTGGCCTACATAGAGAGGCGGGGTTTTGGTTGGCATTACATCTTCCAGGCACGTTCTTGAAGAGAGGGAGTGATGACAAGATAAAAGGTCTTTCTGTGGCTCCCACCCTCTGCTTGCATCTCGTGCCCACAGTGCAAAAAAGAAAATCCTATTAACAATTCAATTTAACTGGGGTTCCGTGTAAAATATAATAAAATTCACGCTGGTTATTTTCCCATTTAGTGTGTTTCAATAGTTTACCAATTAGTTTAATTTCATTGCAAGAACTTGCAGGCGCTCATATTTGTTACATGTTGAAATGTGGCGGGATAATGTCTGCTTATTCGGAGAAAAGAAGTTGGATTGCATTGGAATCAAAAGTCAGATCATCTCGCAACAATGGTAGTTTTTCTCTCAAACTTATGACTAAAATATAATTCTAGACGAATGGAAGCTTAAATGACAAATTAAAACATTTTTCACAGTGCTTTTTCTGCTCGTCTCTAGTGCCTTCACTCTCTTTGCTCCTCTCTCTTAATCCGAGCAGGGCATTGGCCATATGGCAAAGCATGCCCTTACTCCTGAAAGCTCTCCGTCCCACCTCCCATAGCCGCTCTTCTCCAACAACACACACACTCATGCATACAGGAAAAGAGTAGGAGAAACCACAGGGATGCTATGGGTCGAGGTACAATAGGGCATAGCAGGGTGGGTGACCAGAGCAGATGTCTCTCCCTTTCCCTCAGTCCCCCTCTTACCCAACCCTCCCTTGCGGTGTGCAGCATCAACCAATGCCAGGGCACTAGTCCAGGCGCTGTGGCGCTCCACATTGACTAAAATGTATTCATACAGAAGTTGTCCATGGAGATTAAGCGTCTCTGCGGTGTCGGCAAGACGGGGTCAGAGTTGGCTGGTAACGAGGAGCGGCAGCACAAGCACAGGGCAGACAATAAATCTTTCCTGTGTGCCAGCAGACCCATGGACCTACAACTCACTGAATGCTTTGTTTTTTAAATGAGCTGAGCTGACCTTAGTGGTGCATTAATGCACATTTCAGATGCAAAGACATTCTCGCAAAGAAAAAAAAAGGAAAAGAAAAGGAAAAAAAGCCCTGCTCCTGGGTATATAAAAGGGGAAAATAGAGAGAGGAAGAGGAGAGCGGGAGAGAGTTTACTGTTATGACTGTTCACCTTTTACCCTGGCTGCAGAATTGATTTCAGCATTTGAATGGTAACGCTGATGTTTGGCTGAAAGATACTGCCAGTGCAATGATCCTCAATAAAGAGCTATGAGCGCTTTACATGAGAAGAGACATTTGCCATTTGCAGTGGGAGGCCCATTGGATCACTTGCTGAGGGCTTAGAGGGGGAAAAAAAACACTGTGGCTTTCATAGGAAGCTGATGGAATAGCCTTAGCACATAAAAGCTCTGTCATACTAGGGCAGAAATAAACACTATTTTCTGTACTCAGATTATGGGTTGTTTATGCTCCATTTGGAATTGAAATGGTATTTCGCACTGACAAAGAAACAAAGCTGCTGAGATAAAGGCAGCTGGTGTGAGAGTTGTCATAGTGGCAGTGATGTTGCTAATGTCTGTGGCAGGTCCGGCCGTCATGGGCAGATGGCTGCTGTACAGAAAACCCAGCATGAGTGCCCTGCACTGCATAGCGCCCCCTTCAGGCAAAGTCCTTCATGCAGTTGCTCTACAGGAGCAGAGACAGAGCCTGAAACTGTTGGCCAGGCTGAGCCAAGCTGTCATTTTGTCGTTATATAAATTTCTCAACCATGCCTCCTCCTACTCCAACACCACCCTCCGCCCATCTTGGCCACCTCTGAGATCAATGTCCATCCTCTCCGATCAGCCGTGCTTACACAACCTCATCAGGGCTCCCTGGAAAGAAGGGAGCTCATATAGCCTTGCGAAACAGAATGCCAAGATGAAACGAGGGATGAAGGGGACACCAAAGGGGCACTAGCTGGGGCCAGATTAGCCATTATTTGCCACACAAACCCTCATGATGCGAGGCCAAGGTCAGACAAGAAGGCGGGCACAGCTGGGTGCAAAGACTGAGGCATCCCAGCGGCAAATGGCCAGCCTTTGATCAGGCGTGTCATTTCTGTCACGAAGGTGACCCACACGATCAGACCACGTCGACCGTCGACCAGAGCCTGCGGCCGTGGCAATGACTGATGGCTAACATTCATACTCTCTATCCACCCTCCCAAGTAAAGCTGGAGGAAATCTTTATTTTGTGGCCATGTCAGTCTCACAACGTGGGGTCACACCCTGAGAGAGATCTGCTGTTTTTGTGTCTTACCCAAGTCTGTCTTACTCCCCCCTCTTCCATAACCTAACCTCTGCTTTATGAGGGCTCATCACAGAGACAGACAGAAACAAACAGAGAGAGAGAGAGCAAGCTGAGAGGGGTTAGGGGCAAAAGACAGAAGCATAGCAGCAGTGCCAGCCACACTTATGGTGCCCCCTGCAGTAGACTGGCGAGCATCCCATGATCCCATGTACCACAGTCCCCTCTCCGCCTTAGTCCCCCCTTTTGCCTTTTCAACTACAGGAAGACTGACACTCAAGTTAATTAAGATTTTAATCCAGGGTGAGCGTGTCAGTGGAATACCACAACAAAGGCAAACTCAGGCCTATCAAGACGGGACTGAAAAGGAAAAAGGAGTTTGCATGTGGGCTGTACAACATCACAATACCCACCCCTCCTCCCAGAAGTTGGTCAGAGTGAGTCACTTTGTGGAGCGATCAAAAGTGCTTGACGTCTAAGTCCATTTCGCCAGGCTTAGGGCTCAGTTCAATGCCATCTACAGCTGAAATGACGAGTTCATTTCCTAACACAAAATGCATAATCAAAAGCCATGTCTGATGTTGTGAACATGGGGAAACAAATTACCCACGATAGTAGGGGAGCGACAATCCATGACTGACTAGAGGAAAAGGAACATGAAATTGACTTGGAGACATTTGAATGCCTCAACTTCTTAAAATGTCTCTCGCTTCTCGACTTCAAAATAGGACAACTTGCTGCAGTTGACATGTTTGGAGATGATATATGAGCTCGCACAGAGGCCGAGCCATTCCTCATGTTTTTCCCACTTTGTTCCGAATGAGATTTGAGGACCTTTCTCTACCAATGTGCCCCTGGGTTCACTATAGCCAAGAGTAAGACCTTCTGGGAAATGTAGTTGGAGTGAAAATGCGAGCAAACCTTCCCATTGGCCTGCTATCAGATCAGGCAGCAGGCTGCAGGAGAGGCATGAGCCTATCCCATATTAGGAGGGCTCACCTACGTGGCAGGGTGTGTATGGTGGAATAAGTGGGACAACTCCCAGCAGGCTGTGAGAGCACTGGCCAATAAATGATAAAAGAGCAGGACTAGTCCCCATGCTGCCTTATTGAAGTTTACCTTTGTACATTTACACTGAATCCCAATTTGCCCTCCCTGCATTTTTTCAACTCATATCATCTCCCACCCGGACGTCTGGGGACCGTCAGACACATCCAGAACTGTTTTACCTGACTGGCCTTTGTCACAGTGAAGATGAAGGAGATCAAACTGAGCTGCAGGATAACTACAACTATCCAGAAGCTGTTGTTGATAGAAAAGCTACTGCATTTCCCAGAAGACATCAAAGTATTTCTTGTTGTTTTCTTAGGCACAAGATTAAGTTCTTAACATGTCTGGTTCTTGTGGTTTTCTGAATCTCTTTAGACAGAGACTGAGCAAAATAATGTTTGGTAAAAACAAGTATTAGAGCCAGGCACAAATTTTCAAAATATTTTAGAAGAGAGGTGAGGAACTGATGCTGTAGTTTCCCCTTTGGAGGGCAGTTTTAACTGAAGCCCCCTAAGTGCCTTACACAGGCCCTTAACCTAAGATTAAAGGAACCAGACCCTCTTTAATTACTGCAGATGACTAATTTACCTATAAGTGGCATAGCTTCTTGCCTATGCAAGAACTTTTTCATTTTGCACTGATGAGCGAAATGTTTAATTATACTGTATTAAGCTATCTATTCCCCCTTGACTATTCGAAGGATGGGTGTGTGAGCTGCCATGTGATGGGGTGAAATTTAATGAAACTGCTTTTTGTTTGTTTTGAACCCCCTGTGCAGACTAAGTGTTCACAGTGCAGAATCTGAATTTAAATGAATGTCAGTGGCAGGACATAAAGCAAACCAAAAATAAATATAGTATACATACTCTACATTTCATCAGGGGGTATTGCAGAATCACTCTTGATCCCAATGAACTACGCATCTTGAATCACTTTGTCATTTTCATGATACAACTAACCTGGAAATATCTGCAGTCACCTAGTTTAGTATTATTGCAATGTTCTGTGGTTTGTTGAATACACAGTCATTCATCATTTAAGAGCTAGCTAATGTTAAAATAATTGAATGCAACGGAATAGATATTACTTGCATATTATAACGATGGCTGTGTCCTTCCTCCGTAAAAATGAATCGGAAGCCCGTATACCCTGTGTACTGTAATTCCGTTTTTTTACCTTGAAAAATAAGAAATGCAAGATATGTTTAAATATGCTGTTGAACATGGGCAAACTCAGTGCAACTCAGAGAAAATGTAAGTACACATTCCCTCTGCTTCATTAGACCTGAACCGACATAAGCTTAATAATACCCTGACCCACTCGGCTGACCTGAAAAACTCTAATCATATTTGCACTGATTCCCAAACATAAGCACTTTAACTTTACTCGGATATGCAAATATGACTTCATACCAGCGCCTACAAGACAAACTCTCGGTGATGTGGTTTTTGTTGCAGTTCCAGCCAGCTCAATACCTTTCCACTTAATATGCTGCCAAGTTAATCAACGTTGGTTGAAATCCGAGAGATCACAGGCACTTTAGCTGCTGACGCGCCTGGCGTTCCTCAAAGGCAATGGCTGATGGATCTCCTGTGTTCATTATGGAGAGAAAGAGTTCTCTTTAATCAGCCTGGGAGTCACTTATCATAAGGACGCCTTGCCACACGCACACGCACACGCACACAGACGCACCCTTGCACACAAAACACACGGGCCAACCTTTCTGTAGAAAAGCACCCATGGAAATACACGTACGTCAAGATGCCTCCCCACACACACATATACAGTAGGTTACCAAGTCGCGTCCACCCAGGCATACAAAGGAGGCAAAGTGGCTCGGTATCATCACAGAGCACACTACACACATTAACGTCTTTGAGATCCTCCCAGCCAGCAATACAGAGCGGTCGAGGAAGTCATATAGCATGTGGACAGATCTTACAAGACCTAATATGGATTTGCTTAATTACAGCGATGTACACACACATGGCTGTAAGTCCTGTAAGTCAGCTGCCGTACCCAGTATCAATGTGACACGCTGAGAGAATGTGATCTTGTGGCAGACCATGTGTAAGACTGAATAAACATTTGCGGTTTTGTGTTCAAACGCTTGTCTGAGGGATGTAGGTAAATATATGCGTTTGTATATTTGGGTCTGTCCTGTGCCACCGTGTGCAAGTGCATTTCTGTTTAGGTGAGTGAGCGGGTGTTTGCGGTGTGTATGTATGTGTGCGTGTGCCATCTCTTTGGATTGTGGACAGGCATACACTGATTTAATCACTCCCCAGGCAGAGTGTGGGGGAGGCAGAGGAGGCTGTGAGGCAGATAGGAACAGACAAACGCGACAAGGCGAAAGAAGGAGTGAGCATGCTCGCCCCGCGGGCCGGCTCTGCTGCACAATAAATACAGCCTTCCACACGTACTACACTAAAGGTACACCTACATGGACACATGGATACATGCCATTCAAATATACTCTAGATTAATACTAATGCAAAAACCCAAAGCGTATGCGTGTGTATGCATGTGTTTGGGGTTCATGCCTGGTAATGCATGTCTTTGTTTGTACATGTATGTTATTACATGTAACCTTGCCTTTGCGAGTGTGTATGTGTGTCTTTGTGCAGTCCGGATGCAGGTACTGTGTACTTTTAGTCCCAGCCAGAGGTCACTAATGGAGAACAGGGTGGTAATGGGCCTGGCAGTTCAGGTTGTTCTTTAATCTCATCACGCTTAACTCAATAAGGTAAAGGTCAGTCTGCCCCCCAGAAGACGCCCTGTCCCTGCTTTGACCCGCTGAGAGACAGAAGGCATGGCACCGCAACATCAGGGCCTCTGATGGAGGCTGCAGTAAGACTTATTCACTTACAATCTCCCTTCAAAGTTTTGTCTCTCGCTCCTGGCTTTAAAGCAGCGTGATGTTGATGCAGATTTTTAGGCGACAGTTTCATATTCATTTACTGTGCAAAGAGAGATTTCATTTTGGCATTGACACTCATTGCAACACAGATGCTCTTGTCTGTTTCAGTCCCACTTTGTGATTATAAATCAGGATTATTATTGCATTAAAACAACTTGATCTACTGCAGCTGTAAGATGAAATTGCAGTGCAAATAAACCTAAGTTGGCTAAGTTCTTATTGATCCAAAATCCAATTGCTAAAATTAGACATACTTTTACATACAATTTGTTTTTTATGTTGCTTGAATTATCTGTTTGGCAAAGGAGATTTTGCTAAGTCCCCTTTGGTTTGCATTATTTGTAGCTACTGACGTTGTGCGTGTTTGTGTTTGCAAGGTTCAAAGATGCAGACAATAGTGAACAACCTGTTCTGAGGGCTTTTCAGTCAGATTTGCCAAGAGACTGTTTGTTTCTGTGCCTTCCTTGTTCTGCTCTACACACACACACATACACACACACACACACACACACACACACACACACACACACACACTCACCTCTCACCTATAGCTCGTCCCTCTTTCTCACACACTCAAAATGATTCTCTCGCTCTGCTTTCTCTCTCTCTGCTATAGGTTTAATTTAGCCCGTGAAACATAAAATACACTAATAAGAAATTCTACCAAAAGTAAGCACTTTCGATCCATACAACACAGATTTGACGATAACTGCAACAAAAAACAAAACAAAAATAGATGGAAATAGATGCTTCTTTCTTTTTCTCTCAACATTTTCTGTTCTTTTTTGCAGCAGTGAGTGGGGTTGGTTCCGGTGTTGACAGAATCAGACCATGTGATCAATCAGAGCACAGCGGCGGTGGATATGAGGACCGACGGGTGAAAGATTACACACACACACACACACACACACAGTGGAAACATGAGACTAAGAGCAGGAATTAATTCAGAACTATCTGTAACACACACACCACAAAAATGGCTCAAAACAGCAGTAACTGGAAGATAACAGCTGTAAAAATGTGTAATTTTCCTCAGGAGTCATCTCCCTGAGTCTCAGGTGTCTGACATGGCAGGCTTGCAGGAGGGGGAAGGAGCTTAAAGAGTGACCTGGGAGTCTCCCAGTGAAATGCCTCTAATCAGCCCCGGGGGATAACATCCTCTCTGGGCTCTGGCTGAGATGGGAGCCGGGGGCAGGCACACGGCAAGCCTGACAAACTCTCTTTCCAGAGATCAATACCCAGACTCCTTTTAAAGTGTGACAAGTTGAGAGGCAGACAAGGAATTGTACTTCTGAATTCCCAGGGAGGAGAGTTTTTTTTTTTTTTTGCTTTGTTTTGGCTTTTTTTTTTTAAACGTGATTTTCTGGTGAAATTGCCTGACATATAGTAGGTGTGTGAACATCAGCATGTGGTTATGGGTTTTGTGTTGCTTTGGATTACATCAGCCTTATCGTCAGAATGGGAGGGACTGTGCATGTTCAATATGTGCACAAATAATGGGACTTGTGTGGCATTACTTGAGTCAAATATTTAACAAATCAGTGGAATTCTTTAAAACACACTCTAAACTTGTGTTAACGTCTCTCATCACAAGTTTCCTAAATTTAACAAAATTTTAAACCGTTTTTACCTTTTCAAGACAACACACGTGTTTTACTTTTCTAACCGTCAAATGTCAGTGGCATCACTAACACGTGATGGAAATAAAAAAAGCATGCTGTGCTTTATGTTCTGTAGCGTACGTGACAGAAATATGTTCACACTTTTTTAAAAGTACTCCACCTGCACTATTTTTTTTTTTAAATAAACTCACCCTGCCAAATTCGTTCACTGAACCCCATGCCTTTGTGTAAGATTTTTGCTTTTGTTGAGTTTTGGCTACACCTTCTGTGATAAATGGTCAGTGCTTTTTGGTGTTTTGGACTTCACTTCCCCTTAATCACATTCAAATAGTTTTGGCATTACTTTGACGTCACAGGCGGCAGATCCCAAAAACCCAAACAAACAAGCGCAGGCTGTCCTACTGAGACTAGTGAAACAACAACACAACAACAGACTTACACCCAGCGCCTCAGCCGTGTCTACAGAAGCAGCATTATCTGCATTATACAGTATATGGTGAGAAGTGGTGGAAGAAGCACTTTTAATTAAGTGAAAGTTCCAATGCAACAATGTAAAAATACTCCATTACAAGTAAACGTCCTGCATTCAAAATATCACCTAAGTAAATTTTAATTACTTATACACAGTTTGGTCCAATCATTCCTACTCTAGGGGTCGGGTCACAAGATATATTTTGGGGGTCATGAGATGATTAATGGAGTAGGAAAGAAGGAAAAAGCTTACCATATGTACAGTATATGTTCATGTGTTTTTTTTTAATGTAAAATCTTAATCTGTAAAGTAACTAGAATTATAGCTGTCGATGGAGTAAAAAGTACAATATTTCCCTCTGAAATGTGGTGAAGCATAGCATCAAAACTCAAAACTGTACTTAAGCACAGTATTTGAGTGAATGTGGTGATATTTTAAAAAATCTTTTTCCTGCGAGTGTTTCAACATTCTGACACTCATATTTGTTGAGTTATGTGGCAAACAAGCAACACCCATCTGGATCCCCAGTAGGCAAACTGTAAAAAAATCTTTGCCAAATAGTACCTGGTCCAGGAACGCATGTTCCTCTGCATAACTATCTTTGCCATCCATCCCATCTGACATCTGGCACCGGCTGACTGGGCACAGCTCAGTCCAGCTCGGCTCCATAGCTTTAGGGGAGGTCAGTGACTGGGGGCTGAGCACTGGGGCCGTGAGGGAGGCTGTTCTGCATACTGAGCAGCCTGATTAGGCAGAGGAGCACAGAGGGGCTCCAGCTCGAGAGGACCAGTGGGGAGACAGGCGTGACGGCACACAGCCGTACAGCTTCCTGTCACCACTGACCAGGTAACTCATGACAACTCACAGACCAACTTCTCTTCCCCAGAAGATGAATCGGTGAGAACTCTCCCTCTTCACCAGTTTCTGGGCACGGTCATCAAGAAAGAACCTAAAAATTACATCGAAGGGATTAAGTTTAGTGAAAAACAACTTTCTAGTCTGCAATCGTTTGGTCACTATGATAATGGATAAATGCATCTGTGGGTGTTTTATCTCTGCATGAGGCGTAATTGCCAAGAAACTATCTTGGAGTTAATGCATATATTTGCATATTAATAGAATGGGCAGCGTATTTTGCTTTTGAGTGATTTGTCTCCTAAAACACATGTCTACTCACCACTGTCCCTGTGGTAAGAGCAAATTGATAAAGATAATGAGCCCATGACAAGGCTGGCTCACATCGAGCCCAGCACAGCTGACTGCCCAGAGCGATGCATCCCTTGCTCTGCCTCCATGGACACGTTGCCAGTGTGACGGATAATTTGCGTAATACCTCTCCCTTCCATCCTCACCCTACCATTAAATCTGATCGCACCACCCCGCACCAAAAATCATCAGCGTCTGCAAGGAACATGCCCAGGTGCATTATGGTAACTGATGAGTGTTATCATGGTAAAAAATAAAATCAGGGAGACATAAATCAGCCAACGATTGGGGAAAACGTTGCTGCAACACGGGCATAGGGTTTATGAAGCGTCCCTGACGTACACTGATTACTTTTGATTCTCTCTGCTGTGTCTTCTTTTCCCAATGAGGTGAATAACGGGGGAGGGGGTCTGGAGATGGGGAGGCTTGAATATAATGGCTGGCATGAGGAATAGGTGCGCAGGGGACGACTCAGTGGTTTTCTCACATCATTCCCCATGGCTCATTGTTGTTTGCACTTTGTCAGAAGGGCCTGCAAACATGCCAACATAAGCAAACACACCTGTATGTTCACGCATAACTAGATATACCTGAACACCCACACATTAGGGAAAAGAGGGAGCCCAACACTGCCAAGAGCAAGAGACGGTGAGAAAGAGAGTGAAAGCAAGAGAGGTAGAGGGGTCAGCCATCCGCTGAGATGATAATGAAAGAATAATAATAGAGTACAGGATGAAATTACTGAGCTTTACCCACAATATCTTCTCTCATTAGCTCCAGCACTAATGTTGCCGTTTATGCTTGTGTTCTACACCAGCTCCCCCTAATTAGGCATGGGCTTCTAAAAATAAACAGCAAACTAAATAGTGGCGTGAAAGTACATGCAAATCTGTTGATGTACAGGAATAATGGTGGCGGGGTAGAGGAGGGGTGGGGTGGGGATTAGTGGTGCGCTGCAGACTAAAGTAATTGAGTTGGGTAGTGTTGACATCCAGGCGCAGTCAGAGTGCCCATGTTGTGGAACGTGCCGCATGCGTGTGTGCTACAAGGCTCAGCCGGCGTTTGTTTTGTGCGGCTGGTGTCATGGTAAAGGTGTTAGCTCTGGATAAAAGGCTGGAGAGGATGCACACATACTAATCCCCGTGTTACTTTGAGAGTGTGGAGCAGGGTGGAGTCTACCTCCTGTGAAACAGCGAGGACAGTCTGTCGCAACACCCGAGCGGGGCCACAGCTCGGGCACCGCTCGGCCACGGGGCTCGGCACGGCAAGGACGAGGAACCGTCAGCCATCACTCAGATCCAAGACGAGAAGACATTGTTAGGAACACGTTTTCAAAAAAAAGAGATACAAAAAGTAACACGGCTGCTTCAACGGGGGGGATAAATCACAACCAAAAAGGCAGGAAAGCACACAGCCAGTCCAAACACCGTCAGAGTTCTTCAGTCTACCTCCGGCTGCACGTCTTTGGCCTGTTGGAAGCCAAAGCACCCCGAGGTGCCATTGCAGACACAATGACAACTTTCAACGTGCCACACGGAAAGGAACAGGGCACCTTCATTTACCGTGAGGTGACAGTGCTAACCACTGAGCCACAAAGCTGCCCTCCTGTGTAATTTTGCTGAGATGAATTTACCGTAACAAAGACTTTGAGACCTTACAGAACAAAAGTCTAATTCGGTAGCTCTCACATAAAATCCAATATAAATGAAAATGGGTACTGTGTTGACAGCTTTATGATATGTGGGAGATAAGGTAGAAAATACAGTGGCTTACCGCAGTTTTCGCAGCAAAGTGCCTGTTTAAGCACGACAGGGGCAAAGTAGGGCCAGGCTCATCTTGATCATTCCTTTCTTAGCCTTGTCACTCCAGCTTTACGACTTAAAGGAATTCCTTTATCTCTTGACATTGACTTGGTTATTATTTCCTTTCCCTGGCATTTATCATGTTTTTCCACATTCACTGAAATTGAGTTTTTACCATAGAATATTTTCACAAACATCGCTGACTTATGCATGGTATAGATGTTTGTACTATGGATAGCAGTGAACTGTAGCAGGTTATACACTGCAATTAAACCTTTACCACCTGCTGTTGTCCTCACAGGACGCTAGCACTGTGTAGAACTTTCACAATGTACTATGTTCTCTATGTAGAATGATGTTACCATTTAAAAGAATCATGAATATGAATGTATAATATGTGTGTTGATGGATTTCACTCCCATATTATGAGTCATTGTGGTCATTTTCACAAAAACCGTCCAGTAGTAAAAAATAATCCGGGTACAATGCATGGCAAGTTATACAACAGAAACCTTAAAAATATGGTTTATTCACACCTTCAAAGCAGTCTGGCAGCCCAGTGATGTAATAAATCCATGAATACGTAATGTTCAAATTCATCCAACGTGTCAACAATGAAAAGGGATTCACACAAAAGTCAGAAATAGTCGGAAAACATTTTGGTTTCTTTATATTACTTGCATTTTTAAGAAAATATCTGTAACCTATGTATATAAGAAGAAGGATTATTATGTTCTTAGTCTACTATTGATTGGATGTCCACTAACAACTCACTTTACAAAAACTATAAAAGAGAAAACTTTTACACTAAATTTCTTGAGTGAGCAACCAAAACTCCAAGTTTCCTTTACAGAGAGACACGGCAAACTAGCATTACAGGGTGAAGATGAGTGTCACTACCTTGCTTCTCTAGTACTTTAAGAGGCACTTTGCTATGATTATGGCTGTAATCCAGTGTATTTTCTACCTTTTCTGCTGCATATCATCAAGCTGACAACATCCAAGCCAATTCTCATTTATATTAGATGTTATTTGTGAGGTATTGAGTTTGAATGTGTTCTCTGAGCAATGTCATCGGAGGACACCAAATCTGCGTTATGGTAATTACAGCTCAGTGACATTATGTAGATGTAACAAATGAATGGGCCAATGTTTCAACAAGCAATGTATTTGGGAAAAGTGTATGGTAGTTAATAAACCTAGAGGAGTGAGTACAGCTTGATCGGAATTCAAATCAAAGTAAGGCATTATGACAAAAAATCTAATCGACTAAAAACTGTTGCGAACTTCCTCCCAGGGAAATGTGTGACACCCCAGATGGAGAGAGACTGAGAAAATAACACATAGGCGTGTGATGACAGGGTTTCACCTATCAGGAAAAAAAGCTTCATCTTTCCACTGCTTTCCCCCAATATCCAAACAAACATCACTTTTACAAATCCTGCCTGGGTCAATAGGTAACTGAAACCTCAAATGGACTGTACTTTGCAGATTTACCACTGGCATTACTCATTTCTCTGTGCAAAAAGTAGTAGCACTATTGTGGTGTGTTCAAAGAGAGACGTGTGGTGACTAATTTCTGCCTTGAATGCAGTCCATTTGGCCTTGCTTCCAGCCTAGCTCTGTCCATTACTGCAGCTCTGAGTCACAAACCTCCACCCTGAGGCTGTCAGCAAGAGTCACCCTGGTGGGGGGGCGTCCAAACACACAGACAAGCTGGCATACATGTACTTGCATGCGCGCACAAACACACACACACACAGTCTACTTCTCACACATCACACAATCTCTCTCCCTTCCTTTCTGCCTCGCTCTCTCACACACACAACCTTACTTCCCAAGGAATCCGATCTTTTTATAGAGCGGTTGCGTGTTGGGGTGGGCGGCGGTATGGCCGTGCTGTTTCACCCAGCTCAGACTGGATCTCAGATCAATATCCTGTCCCCCGCCGGACAGCTAGTTCAGGCCCGGACAGACTGCTTCTGAAAACCTGTCCTTGTGGTTTCACGTCTGCCGTTTCTCATAAATGAAAAAAAGTCTGTTGATTATTTACCCAGCTCTAATGCAAGCTGATCGAAAGGACACAATGTTGTCACGCCTATTGCTTATGACTCATGATCTTGATTCGCGTAGTTGTGTATTTGTTGCAATGATGTTCAAGTACTCTGAATGTGGATAATAGTAACTGTCTAATGCGTAGCACTCTCGTGCACACATATGGAAACAAAAGTGCTGAAATCAGAACACAGACTGCAGTGTGCTTCTTCAGCTGGTTCTGTTTGCTAACCTGGTTCTTGTTGGTTTTTGATGTCTTTGCCTGGGTGGTTGTCATGAATGGGAATGTGATGCATTACCTCGTCTGTCCCTGTGTTGTGTGGTAGAATATGTGCACCCCCCATTATTTATATTGTAGCATGAACATGAACCCTTACAGGGAAATGATTGGGTATTGTTTTAGTAATCATAGGCTCTTTGGCAGCACTGAATACATTTTCTTAGATATGACGTTGGTGATAAGCTGTGGGTCTTTGGCAAACCTTTTTCACAGACTTTATGCATGTTTAAAGCCAAATCTGTTCTGGTTTATAATTCTGTGCAACGATAATATCTTTAGGAGGGCTAAGTTATTCCACTAAGAAAAGCTGGAGCAAAACCAGGACTTATTCAGTACAATACAGTTTTTTACAGTTTATTAACCAATCAGCGGTTTATACATGATGACATTGGTGAAACGTGTCCTCTTGTACAAAAAAGATGACAACCCCCTCATTTGCAACATATATTTTTAATAAAGGCTTTTTAAAATAAATTAAACATTTGAATAAAACAATAATGCAACTAATTCTATATTTTAAAATCTTTCAAATGCATTATCTTATATCCATCCATCCATCCATCCATCCATTTTCCACCGCTTATCCGGGGCCGGGTCGCGGAGGCAACAGGCTAAGCAGGGTTATCCACACGTCCCTTTCCCCTGCAACGCTTTCTAGCTC
>JAVQJF010040324.1:0-19065 GCA_036023855.1 Gadopsis marmoratus | reverse complement strand
CCCCCCCCCCCCCGGGTGCTCGGACAAACGCTACGAACATATGAAAATGTTAAATGCGTAATTGCGCACGGATTTACGCACCGCGATGTCTGCATTTGGCCGTAAAGTGACCTGCAGCTAAAAGTTGCACTTTTGCTGTTAACGTACCAGTTTCTGCAGCAACATGTTCCTCCGCCGGGCTGAGCGCAGTCCTGTGCTGGAGGCGGGACAGCGACTGATGCTGACCTCGGAGCTGAGGGACCACCGGGGGGGGGGGGGGGCGGACCGGATTCTTATTGGTGTTTGGTTGGAGGAGGACTCGTGTCTCAGCCAGCATTTAGAGGATAGTGAGAACAAGAAGTAAAGCTGGGGGGATGCTGTATGCAGCTCGCATAAGGAGCAGAACATGACCTGCGATGCAGATCAGCCACAGGCTCCCATTTTTAATATCATTCACACTTCACACTTCACACCAACCTGTAGGCAGTGAGACCTGCCATACGCAGTCTAAGGGGGGCAGGGGCCCTGCTCAGGACTTGTGTCCTTGTGTTAAGTAAAAAGAATGCAGGTCAACCCCAGGATAAGCAGTCCCTTTTGCAAGACAAATATGCACAAATAAACATGACAGCCATGGGTGTAATGTTTCCACACGTCCACGCAGCTGCAGACAGGCTCTGCATCTACAATCAAATAAATTCTTAAATGCATTTATTATTACCAAAGTTCATAAACACATAGAGGTCGCTTGGCGAGTGCCCGTTTATATATGCGAGGGAACACTTTTGTTTGAATCATTTCAATAAATACAATTGTATTAACGGCGATGTAACTTCACTACAGCGGGTACAGAATGTAAATCTTTATAAAATGTTATGAAATTTAATTATCGTAAATCTATAAAGTGGATTCAATAGCATTTTCACCTCTAAGTAAGTCGTATGTGTTTGGGTGGTTGAGGGTGCCACAAGAGCTCACATCAAGGTTTCCAGTCCACCAGCCACCTGGAGCCGTTTAGCAGTTAAGTTCCAAGACTAGGTGTAAGGAGGACAAGTATCAACACATTCTAACCAGCAAGGGACAAAGACAAAACAGACCCCCTCCTCAAATTTAAGAGTGGGCTTCAGACTTTCCCCTGTGATAAAGCTTATAGCCTTAACATCAATACCATTACTTTGCACCTCTATGGGGAACTGCACTGTGCTGCTGTGTTCTGCTCTATATGAAAAGTTCCCTGAGATAACTTCATTATGATATGGCTCTACATAAATAAACTGAAGGGTTCCCAGGATAATCCAAGTACTAACTGGAAATAAATGCTGACAGGGACTATTTAACAAATGTCAAGAATCTTTAAATTAATGTTAACTTTTTATTTTATTGTCTTATTTATGCCAAATTAATGTAGGAGGCTGATTAAATAAGAAAGCTGTTAACACGTTGAATCAGAATTTTGAGACCCTTATGGTTATCTAGATAGAGAATATTGAATTCTGCATGTTCTTTTCATTGTTTAAGGAACAGTGCCTGAGCAAACCCAGCCTTTGTGGAGCTGGACTGAATCGAGTGAAAACATTCAGGAATACAAAAGCATCTTTAATCAATGATGACAGTTGCAAAAAGTATTAAAAACACACTAGTATTACCCGAGTTTCAATTGTACAGCACAGTGAAAATCCTGTTTAATGTTCATCTTTGAGCAAACAGGGAAATGTCATTTGCAGGATGTTAAATACACCGAAGGCTCAGCCCAGACAGAATGGTTAAGTCCACACCACGATCAATCATGTTTCCCCTCAGAAGCCGCTCACTGTATATCGGGACTGAGCTGTGGGGATGAGGCACACCACAGCGGTGCCTATGTAGGGGGGAAAAATGAGGTTGGCTATGACTGTATTTGCCTGTTTGTGGAAAGAGGTGTATGTGGTTGCATGCCTCAGACAGCTTGGAAGCAGTGTTAAATGTCCACAAACTCCTGCAAGCCATGTGTGTGTGTGTGTGTGTGTGTGTGTGTGTGTATGGTGTGAGGACACAGGCCTTAACCTCAGTTCAGAATTCCATGTTTCCTTTCTCAAGATAACACGCACTGCTGGTTCTGCTGAGGAATTCACTGCTGCCATTTATCTGAGGATTACAACATTGAAACAGCATCCTTTTATTTCACACTTTGTCCAAATGTGTCTTTTTGAATGATAATACTACTGAGTAATGAATATTTAGATCAACTAAACTTGTTATGCTATCCATTTTGTGTCTCTGTACTCGCAGCGATGCAAGTCCGCTACTGCAAGATGGATGCATTCAGTTAACCGTGACTGAAGCAATAGCAGTTGGCAACAGCAACAATAGCAGCTTCCCTCCAGATGTTAGTCAGACAAAGACGGTGAGCGGAGCGACCTGCCGCTGGCAGGGCTGTTGCTGTAGGCGTGGGAGTTGTCCCTCTCTCTGTCCTTCTCCTTGTCCTTGCTTTCATGTTTGTGCTTATGCTTGTGTTTGTGCTTGTGCTTCTTCTTCTTCTTCTTGTGCTCGTGGTGGTGGTGGTGATGGTGGTGGCCATGTTCGCCGCCGTGTTTAGAGGACAAAGAGGTGGTCTCTTTAGAAAAGGATGGCACCGGTGTGGCTGGCATGGAGAGCATGGACTGTTCGACTGATGGTGGCTCTTTACCTAGAAAGAGGACAAGTGTGTGTGTGTGTGTGTTACCAGGTTACAAGTATTTGTTTTTTTAGGAATGATGTAAGAAATATTGCACTTGTGTGCTTACCTGGTGTAGAGGGTCTCTCTAAGAGATTGAGATGATGGTGAATGAAGGCCTGACTATCATGAACAGTCTCCATATCGATATCTTCATCTTCCATTGTGTTGAACTACACATTAACACCAGACAACAAATTAGCACCAATACGCATATTTATTTCTGTGAGTCTTTGGAGATAGCAGAGACATTATTGAAACAGTGCAGAATTCAGAAAAACAGAAGTCCAAAAAATTTGCGTGAATAAAATTGATATAAAAATAGAATGAAAAGAGATCAAAAGACTTGAAAAGAGCTGGACATTGGTAAGCAAAGAACAGCAGGTGTGCTGAAACAAAAGTGAGGTCAAAGATCATGCCAGACGAGTCTGTTACCCTGATCTTGTAGCGCCCTCCTCTTCCATCATCTTCTTGTTGCTGCAGTATCTGCCCTGGCTCTGGAGGGGAGCCCAGCGGGGTCTCTGACTTCCTCTTCAGGCCCTGAGGGGGCTGGCCCACCCCACACACCCCTAAAGAAATAGGATCTGGCTCTTCATCCACCTGGCAGACACAAAGAAACCGTGCTTAATTTTCTTTAAAAGACTGTAAAGTTGATAATGTGATTTTTGTGACACATGCAAAGGGTGTATATGAAACAAGTGAAGGCATTTATTTATTTAGCTGAATAATAGAATGCTTAACATGTTTCCATATAAGAATTTTATAAATATTGGCAGCAGCTTCCTCGGGTTTGTCAGTATTGTCATGTCAGTCTGCAGCGCAGTTCACCTGAGCCCAGGCTACGATAATACTGATTCAATCAGCAGCCATGATGTTTTAATAGCCAGAATTGTGCTTCTGGGTACAACAGTGATGCAATGGGAATGAGGTACAGCCAAATACTTTGGCAGCACTATAGTTCCCATAATTACATAGAAACAACCAAAGATAACAGTTTTTATGTAGCAGTTGCTTTCTGTGTGCCATCTGAAAATGTGTATGTAACATTAACTCAAAGACATTAAATAGAAGGAAATAAAGACCACCAAGCAGCTCACTGACTACATCACCATTAGCATAGAAACCAATGAAACCCGAGTTGTTGCGTGATGTAGTCATGTTTTTAATGTGACAATTAAATGACCCCACACCACTTACAGCTGTGTAGTTCATGCCGACACCATGTATGCCTATACTGGCAGGGGTGTCCACAACAGTGCCAACCCCCAGCTCAGGCTTGATGGTGGGGTTCAGGACAGCCTTCTTCTCCTTCAAGTTGAGCACAAGGCCCAGTTCTGGCAGGGGCAGACAGGAGGGCCGAGTCAAACCAAACAACGTGTAGTAGAGGTTCACAGCATCACAGCGCAGCCGCCAGTCATGGGAGGTACCTGAGGGAGATGGGAGATGGGCATGGTGCAAAGTGAAGGTAATGGGATAGAAAAAAAACAACAGGCACAGCTGGTTAGATCAAATGCAGTAGAAAACAAGTAAAGGCTCATTGCATCCCTTTGTAACTGACCAGTTATCTAAATTAGCTACAGAGAAAAGTAAAGAGAAGTGTGATGAAAAACACCTCACGTGTATAACAAACCCACCATCTGTGACATGAGTTGGAGAAAGAGGAGGCAGAGTGATGGAGAGAGACAGAAGGAAGGATGGAGGTAAGTGAGAGGGGGACATGTAATGACAACATTAGATGATGGTGTACTGCGTGTTGCGGCCATCCTGTCATGGGAGGCACTAACAGAAATGCAAAGAGAGTAAGAGGGTCAGTATGCTGCACAGGAAATGCTTGTCAGATCATTGAACAGTGTCTGACAGCTCGTCTGCTGACGGCTTTCTCATGTCAGAATTTCTGATGTCCAAAATGGACAGACAATCGCGGCCAATGAGAGCCAAATGCATCAATATATGAGTAATTTGAGTAGCAGTGTGTTGACAGTTGGCGTGAATTCAACACCAAATATTGCTGAAGCTGACAATCCAAAGGCCAGGCGCCTAACATGGATGATGGACTGTGGCTTTAGAGGAAGGCTGAAACAAATGACTCTCAACAGCAGCAGAAAGTACACTGCGTTTGTGCTCTTACAGCACGGACCCTCAGCCAATGAAACATCATCCTGTGTGTGTTTAACACAGGAAGGGCTGTGGGTTATTGAGAGGGAGGAATAAAACAACCAAGACATTTTTATAACGTAGTATTTAACATTACCACACTCTGCATTTAAACGGGCAGCACAGTCAGGCTGTCCAGTAGCCACCCACACTGACCGACAAGCAAAAGTTCACTGGAAATAATGATCATCAATATTTTTGTCCAACCTCCATGCTTGTAAGTCAATAAATTAAATATCATGTTGCAATGAGAGCCCAAAGGTCTTCAGGAATATGGAATTGTGAACATAGTGTATACTTGTACTTGGGTTTTGAGGGGGGGGGTGTATTTTGATTGGCTTGAACTGTTATGGCCTGGCTAGCTAGCTGAAAGACACATACGACCCCCTGGAAGAGAGATAAATAATGAAACCTGAGACCACAGTGGTATGGCAGCGGCACTGCACCAAAAAGTAGATCTGAACCCTTTTCAGTTCATGGCTGGATGCCTCTCAGCCAGTGACCATGCTGCAATGACCTCCATGAAGAATGTAGTACTTTTAACTGTCCCTGAGACAAATGATGGCTAGTTCTAATTTTGCCTAACAAGAATATGTTTTGTTTGAGGTCACAGCAATGACTATAAACAAGAAGGAAAATAAAGCCAACAGCAAGCCCTCCAAACGGCTATAACATGGTACCTCCCAAACAAAAGCTGCTGAAGTGCTGCAAGAAGTACATTTATAAAGGGACCCGACATGGGGACTGCTTATATTGAGGATGTGCACAGATTTGGAGGGAATTTCTGTTAGAGCCAAGAATCTGAGAACTACTGTTTTATGTTCAATTTATGTATGATGTTATGGAAAATTAGAACTGCCAACCTTTCAAGTTGCAGTTTGCATCCATGTCTGTCCAAACTCATATAATATATGTAGTGAATACTTGGTAGGAATTAATTAAAAATGTATAAAGTGTACTTTTTGGCTAAATGGAATTTATCACTATGCTGATGATACCCATTATTGATATTGTTGAACTGCTAAATGAAGGATTATCATCGATTTATTGGCTAAACAGGTACACATGTACTTGATTACTATGTAAAGATGGATTCTTATAGCATTTAGCTGCACAAACTGTGCTGCTCTTTGTTTTGTCCTGGTATTTTTAGATGCAAAGCCTCTCTATGAGCTGTAGGTGAAAGTCACTCACAGGATCATTACTAGCTAGGCAAGTATGTTGTTTGCAGTCACGTACATTTTGGCCAAAAACGTGTTTGTACAGCTCATTTTGAGGTCACAGTGATCTTTGTGTGTCACCAATTCATTGTCCGACCAACTGTGAAAAATGGTCATTAATTCGTGAGTTATGGCCAAAAACCTATGACACCTTTGACCACCAAATTCTAATCAGTTCATATTTGAGTCCAAGTGGTCATTTGTGCCAAATTTGAAGAAAATCCTGAGATTACGTTCACATAAAACAGCTAGATTTGCAGTCAAATTATACTTCACTACACGATGAACCGCTGAAAGTTGGTCCTTTTCCTTCCATTAGAACAGAGAGAAGCAAAGGTCTGGAAACCAGCCGAGACACACACATGTTGCATTACCCATTTGAATACACAAAGACTTAAGACAGAACCAACTCTTTCCCTGTGATTCCTTTAAAGTTAAATCAAAACCCCTGAGAGAACAATTGTAGAGGATTCAGAGAACATTCAAACTGTGTCAGTGAATTGTGCAAGAGCAGTTTAGCAGTCTGACAGAAGTCTATCTAGTCAAACACATGTGTAAGGGGAAACTGATTTATCTCTGCCTTTGACCATCTGAAAGAAAGAAGGCCATCTGTTATCACTTAATTTGATCAATGAGATAACAGATGCCAGATGACAAAATATCAATTGGTGGTTCTAAGGGAAAAGGGCACCATGCCTGAATATATTCTTACTGTAAGAGGCTCAGGGCTGGAATGGATACTGTAGCAATGTAAGTGTTTTCGCTGTCTACAGAACAACGTGGGGAACAGAAACCATTAAAACTGAAATGTAGGTGTGAAAACATTAGGTCCTTGAATACTCTGAAAATAATATTCTTTGTAAAACAGAGAGGTAGTGCTAAACTAGTTTTCTATGATCTCCTTCAGTGGAAAACAAGCACCCTGCTGGACTCCGTGCCACCTCCTCGACCAAAGTCCTTCCTGTCTGGTGACGGAATTTGGTCAGCTGGAGGCGAAAGCAGCCCTGGTGGTTCCAACTGCGCTGCTGGGCACTTTAAATGCTTTAGAAGTACTTAAAAAAGTACTTTAAATTAAGTCCATAACACAGCAACATATGTATGGGCACTTTCTGAAACCATTCTGGGTTTGGAACACATTTAGACAGCAGCAGTAGGTTGTGAAATATCTCCACAGAAGTCTGAAGCTGCAGTTTAACCAGAAGTGAACTGGTAAAATGACACTGGCTCCTGTTGTGAAAGATATTGTGTGTTAGAGTTGTTCATTGCCATGGTAAATAGGCACTGCTGGCTTTGCTAGACAGTAAAACTGTCTAACGTCAAGATGAAATGGGTTTCTTTTAATGTCATCTACAAACATATTCAAGTCTCTGCAGTGTCGTTCCTCCTCTACAGGGAGAAAAGTTTCTAGCTGAAATGGATTTACTTGAACTTTGTGCCAGATGAAACCAAATAAAATATGTTGGTTCTGTTGCATGCACTGTGTTAGTGGTTGAAGTATTGTGAGAGCAGTTGTTGCAAAAAAAACTGAACATGCATGCAGTGAACTCTCACTAGCTCCCCCTATTTGTGGCTGGATCAGGCCATTTATGGTTAGACGGGTTGAGTAGAGGGAAACAAATCCAAAAAAACAAACAGCAACTGGCCAAAACCTATTGCTCATTGGTGCATTTTGAATCCATTTTCAGCTGAGCAAATCTTTCACATCATAAAAAGTAATGAACGAATAATTAGCGTGTCACCACAAAGGAACATGTTCAGATAATAAACACATTGGGAACTGGCTGGCCATATACTCCAAACACAGTTGAATTTGGCACGTTTGTGCGGGAAAGAGGCAACGTGAAAGCTGAAATGAAGTGCCTTATTTGTTTTTGATGCCACAGTGCGCACAGCTTTGTTCCTAATACAATTTCAACTGCATCTGATCAATAGCATGAATGTCTTTTTGTGTGGTTGGGTTATATCCAGTCACAAGCTCCTCAAACCAGCCTGATACACACCACATACAGTAGTACATTGACAGCCCGTTTTATGTCTGTTTATTAAGCATATCTGTGGGCAGCCTGACTGGCTCAATGACAACAAGATGTCTTATGGATTTTACATCTCGCCTTTCGTAAAGAGTGCAGGTATAGGTGTGTGCGTGTGTCTCACCTGAGTTCATAAGCTTCCAGAGCTGGTCGACCAGGGCTTCGTTACATAGAGCTGAGTCTGTTGTCTTGGTGAAAGGTGGATTTTTACAGAGCATACCCAGGATCTTATGTCTGATTGGACAGCAAACAAGAAATACAGACAAACAAGCAAGAAGATGAAAATCCAAATGGGCTGTTTGCCTTTCAGCTGTGCAGTCATCAACGTTGCAGCAGGTGAGGTTAATCGTTTCAATTCACCCATGCATGCTCACTTATCCTGGTGGTAAAATATACAGGTTTCCCTGTCAGAAAGTGGTTGCATATCGTTGTAATGGCATTGTAGAATGCAAACCCTGTGTTTTTCAGTTCTCCCTTTCTTGTTAAGGCCTCCGAAGGTGTCAAAGAACTGATTAAAGAAACCCATCTCTGATTCATTCTGATTCTTAGATACAATTTAGTCATCACAATGATATGCTCTTACAGAATTTTTGAAGATTTTTGAAGATTTCTTTTTAAAATGTTAGAAACATTCTACTGAGTGTGGCAAACAAAACTTTGATACTTAGACATTTTGTTCAGCAAGATAACCTTCACAAATGAACACCACTGATGATGTGATGATTGATTTTTGAAGCATAAATGCAATCTCCAGAAGTAAAAGACTAATGTTAGGCAATAAACAAACTGAACTGACTTTATCGTCATCACCACTAAGCTTCCAACTTGTGATGTGATTTTACACGTTCATCTCTTCGACAAAAGCCTTTCAGAAAGTTTCAGTTAGAATAGTTTGCTCCAATAGTTTTCTGTAAAGGTGGACGAGTGAGAAAATGAGTTTTTGTGTTCGGTGTGATGACGTTTAATGTCCTCGACAACCTCTGTACTCTCATTTAGCCAATTGTTAGAAACCGTCTTTTGTAAGACACCAAAAAGCTTCAAAATTCACAAGTGGGGTATTTACTGCCAGATTTCATGTCATAGAACAAAACATGACAATCTCTCGCTTGTGTTAAACACAGACCTTATTTCAGGCATCTAACCAAAATCCCATTCAAGAAACCCACTGACTTCCAGACGAGGGAACAGGAAATGCAAAAACGCATTTCCGGGTTATGTGATATAACAGTGACCTTTGAATCAAAAAGGTGACCAATTCATCATCCCACCAACTGTGAAATATGGTCATTAGTTCTTGAGTTATGACCAAAAACATGTTTGGTGAGGTCACAGTGACCTTTACCTTTGACCACAAAATTCTAATCAGTTGATCCTTGACTCCAAGTGGACATATGAGCCAGAATTGGAGAAATTCCCTCAAGGCGATCCTGATATATTGCGTTCACGAGAACGGGATGGACGGACAGACGACCCAAAAATCACTGGCGCAGAGGCATAAAAACACTGTACCTCCAGTGAGAAAGACTGTGTATAATGTACATCATGACTGTGTGTTAAATGAATACACATGTGTGCTTGCTGCAAATATGTGCTAGAGGTTAGCTGACCTGACATAATGAGCTGGGTCATTCTGGACCATGTTGAGCAGCCACTGCAGCTCTGCTGAGCATCTTTCAACTGCAGCACAAAAACAAACAAAAAAGATGTCATGCACAGAAAGAACAAAGACAACGAACCTGAATACAAGCACATGTCACTACAAGAAACATCCTCAACATGCTGACAATATGTCAAAATAAAACAGAGCTGTGGAAAAAACTGGGTGTTTGTCAACATAAATTGAAATGTCATGTCTCAATTATAGACTGGCATCTTAATTTGGGATTTGGCCCCACGGCAGCAAACAGCGACCTCCACCTATCAGAATACAATCTACTTTGTTTTAAAAATAAAACATTAATATTTAACCAGATGTGATTGTTTAATAAATCTTTTAGTTTTCAGTAAAATTTAGATCAGTAAGTGTATAACACATATCCACTGAATGCACAGACAGATGGATATATCCACCTTAAAGAGTAATTTCAGTATTTCTAAACTTGGGACCTATTTTTTGTTTTTATTTTACAATTCTTCTAAATGACTAATAGTTGATTACAAAAGGTTTGGAGTTGGTCCAGTAGGTCGCTGATCCCTAGCAACCTGTTAGCTAGATCAACAAGATTAACAAGTATAACAATACAACAACTAGCATACTTGTGATAAATGCCCTACCTCTAGTATAGTCCACCAGAGCCTCCAGTGCAGCGATGCGAACATCTACAAAGTGCCCATACTCAGCGTAGGACTTGAAGAGTGACGCGTCACTGGGAATATGACCGTTCTTCTGAAGCTGACGAATCGCTCTCAGACAACTGCAGAGGGAAGAGGAGGGTAAACAAGGAAATGAAAAATGAAGGACATTCCAGTTGTATTCCAGAAATAAATGCAAAAATATGCACTTTTCTACATCATCATCTACATCTTTCTTTAACACAAACTTAAACTGATGGACATGAGTTGTGTGTAAAACTTAAACTGAGTCAACCTTAAAATTAAAGCTGTGCGGTCTACAGGTGCCTGTCAACAAATATGAGAATTACAAATTGAGCTGGCACAAATAATATAAACAAGGAGATGAATACACCAGAGATTAAAGAAATGTTTGAATCCCCAAGTAATATAGGCAGAGGGCATGGAAACATTTCCATATCCACAATCTCAACATAAATTAAATAACAGAGGTTAAGATAGATCTACACTCTTTCACATATTACTGCACGCAGCACTGTATTATTTGAGTTATATGAAAGACAAATCCTTGTTTTAAATTTTGGACATTTTAAGAAAAGGCTAAACTTGAGACCTAGTCTAATTTAGCATTCTCACATGTTTCGGTGTCTTACAAAACAGGCATTGTATCATCTTTCCTCATTTTGTTGTCCAGTTATTGAGGCAGAGTTCCATTGTAAGTACACTTCAGGTTCATTTTCTAAAAGAATTAGTGGCCGGTTGTGGTTGGAGGTAAGATCAATATGGTCTGAGTAGGTGGAAACTAGATGGGGTTCTTTACTCCGTTTGACAGCAATAGGAAGCAATATAGAAATATTATTTTGTTGTATAAAACTGAAAGTGAAGTGTGTTGAAAAATAACATCCGTGACACATATGCAAGCAAACACATTGTGGTCTTAACCTGACAGTGATGGTGTTTCTGAAGCTCGGCAGCAGTTTCTCCATGTTGAGGAATCGTGTGATCTCCTCCAAGATGAGACGGACGTCAGCATTTAAATTGTCCACCGTACGCACCTCGTTGCTGATGCTGATGGCTGGGGTCAGAGAGTTGGTCAGTGCTCCAATCAGGTCTGCACGGTAGTAGTTATCTGAAAACTGACGACAGGCAGGACGGGGAAGAGGAAAGAGGAAAAAGAAGGAGGGGTTAAATGTTTGTGGACGCTAATCACTGGGGCCAAAGTTTTACTGTTGGCATCTGTACAAAAATAACATTTAATCCAATTGTTTTTAGGTTTTTAATATGTCGAAAGATGTTTTTAAATCAATAATGTTCATGATGCCACAGAATAACTTGAAAATGGAGGAATACTGTGTATTTGCCAGGTTAAGTCTTTAAGTGGTACTATGGTGGAGTAAAATTGTGTGTGAATGTGTGTCTTTACTTTGTTTTTTCTGTTGTCGTTGTACTTGATGAGGTCAAGGATGAAGTTGAGGACATCTTTGGGACAGAGGTTCTGGACATCTCTGAGTAACGCCATGGCAACAGGCATCGTCTGACAAGGAAAGCAAAGACAAACCAGACTTCAAGTGAATTTCTTTCTTTACCATCAGGTTTGTACGTGCAGACAAACACAAAGCTCACGCTACATCCGACGTTAAGAAAAACTGTGCTTCTTCCAGTAACACATCTGCTGTGTGATTACCGTTTCACCTACTGTGTATCAAGACAATTACCAGTGAACTCATGACTCATATTCACAAATAATAATAAACACGATAGAAAAATGGCTCCAACAAGTAATCACAATATGATTAAGATGGAGAAACACAATTAGATAGCTCAAGTAAAGCCCAAGTGATATTCCAGTAACAATATAACATTCGACATTTGGTTTTCAGCATCAACATGCGTAAATATTTTTGATTAATTATCCTTAAATTTGGTTATTTAGAAATTGTGCCCAAAATATGTTCTGAGTGGGACATTTGGCAGCTGAAAAAGAAACTTGTCAAGGCTCTCTGGTGGACAAACTATGTAACTGCAACACCGTTTACAAATCTCAACATATTTGTGGTGTTTCTGTACCGAAGTTTCTTGTTATTTATCAGACAACATTACACCAACACTGATGTGTGAAAAGCTAAAACATTTTGGCATATTGGCTGATTTATCTGTTGAGCATTACCTGTAAGGCCAAAACAACGACCTTGAATTAGAGTTGTTTCCAGTTGGGTCAAAACTGTTTTGATGGTTAATGAAGCTGTTAGTGTTCACGTTACTGAGAGCTAGTGTGTGTTTAACTGTGTGTGTCTACCAGTGCATTTAGTTTGTTTGATATACCTTTTGTAGAAAGTAACTCTGGAAGTTGATGAAGTTGTTGGTCTTAATGATGTTGGGGCAGCTCTTACAGCAGAACATTCGGGTAAAAAGGGACTTCATAGCTGGCGGACCCTGCCACGTGCTCACCATGGCATTGGCTATCTGCAAGGTTTACATGGACACATGAGCAGAGACGAACACAGTTACACTTTAGTCAATTACTTTGGTTCAGTTCTGTTCCAGTTGCCACATGTGGACAGCATCCGTCAGTTGTCCTCCATCTGCTGTCATCACAGTAAAATTCAATACTCGAGATTTCTGCAAAGCATGTAGAGTGTAAAATGTACCCAGAAGTATAAGCTGCACTCTTGAGCTACCTGAGAAAACCCCGCATGGCACACAAGTGACAAGTCAAGAATGTTGTACCTTGTATAACACTGTCGTTTCTGTCTGTTCTAATTTTTGTGGTGAGAACTGAACTACAAAGTAAAAGGCAAAGGTACACATGAGCAGCACATGAGGGTTCCACCAGTGGCTAAAGTGGTGTTTGGGTTCCAACAGGATATTGGGGAATTTATGTTGATGTGGTAATATGGGGCTAAAGGTCACTGACACAGGATGTTGCCATCTTGTAAGGTAAGTAAAGGGGCGTGTGTGTGTGTGAATGTGTGTGTGCACAAATTCATGAACACATCTGTATGTATTGTGTGTCAGAGTTTTTAACATGTGCATGCATTTGTCAGTTTTTATGCCCCCCCCCTTATTTGTTCAGCCTCAGGCTGTTCGTTCCTCCTTCCCACATTTTCTACCAATAACAAGAAAGTAAATGCCATCCCAAACAATAATAATGCAGCCAAGTCCATCTGAGGGTTAAAGTCAGCCATATTTCACTTTGTGGTCAGTGTGGGTATGTAAGTCTGTGAGTGCATGTGTTTATGTGCGTGTCAGAGTGTGTCTGTCTCTGTGTATAAGCTTGTATGTCAAATCTGTGCATGTATGCCGTGTGTAGAATATACCAAAGACCATTACGGTGGAGTCTGTTGGGGGTTCTTTTGCCAAACACAGCAACGTAATGAAAAACCTGAAGTGCTGCCATTTCAACCTCCACTCAGTTTATCATCTTGTGAAAATATTGGTTCAGGTGGAACCCGAATGGCGGAAATCCAGTGGGGTTAAAGTTTGAATAGACCAAATCCAGAGAATCAAGAATTTCCTGTAGCCACATAATATGTTTATTCAGTCAACTGAGTTTAAGCACAGCCAGGGTTAAACTGGTGGGTGGCCTTGCTGGCTATGTTGCTCTCAAAAAATGGACTTTTACCATGATAACAAATCAAAAGAGAGGAGATGGAGAGGAAGAGGAATTCAAACTAACAGAGCAGTCATGTTAGCTTTCCAGAGAGACTGAAACTATTAACTGAACCACTTTGCTTCTCTCTTACATCCCCCTCTCCATGCAGCATTTATCCAGACATGGCAAACCTTCATTCTTATACCTACCCTGGGCCTTCCTTTCTCTCCTCTGCCCCCATTTTCTTTCATCTGCTAATCCATCCACAATTCTCCCTAGGTCTCTTCTTCCTCTCTCATTCCATCTTTGCCAAGTGCCATGTAAGAACTGATCGTTATCATAGCAACCAGATGTCAATAGGAGCTGAGAGAATTTTACATTCTATGACAGAAACAGCAGACCGTGATCACATGTTGCATATTTATTATGATGGACTAGAGGAGAAGATGGTTGCACCTTTTGAAAATCTGATGCATCAGCACCATCTATAAAGAAATCACTGCAGAACTCATATTGTCAAGTGGATGGTTTGAGAAACTTGCCATCAATAGTCTCACAAATAGCCACTAGTTATCAACCCCTCTGGTATGAGAAACATGAATTATGAGCCTTGACCCGCCTTATCAAAGAAAAGAATGGAGTGTGATAAGGAGCCTGATTATGAATAATTGTACATCTTCCATTAAGAAAAGAATTATCCCTCACTCGAGTGTGACGCAGCCATGGTCTCTGCCATGAAGTCAGAGCCACAAGTCTCTGTTAAAACTCAAGGATGAGATTTACCAGAACATCATGTTATCAGCAAGACCTCCGGGCCATAAACCATGACCTGCCAGGACTCAGGGATGACATTATGCTAACTGACAATTGCCCAGTTTACAACAGGCCTGTAGTAAACTATTCTAATACTCCCACATTCCAGGATGTGGGGCTGAAGATCCAACACTCTTGACACCCGAACAAAGGAACTGGCTTTTCATACTGAATTAAATGTATACTCATTCACATAGTATGTGTAACTATGCCTCTGAAAGGTACTGAAGTTTGGTTTAACATGCCGATTTTGATGCAGGTACATTGTAAAAGTGAACTAACAGGAATGTCTTACACCTATCAACTAATCCAGATAAAGATGGTGTGTCTGGTTTACCTTGGCCAAACAGAAGCAGGCCTGCATGCGGACTTTGTAGAAACACTGTTCTTGCTCTAGGATGTCTGTCAGAGCCAGTCTGGAGGCAGGAGTTGGGAACTTTTCCAATGCTGAGATTGCCTCCTCCTAGCAGAGAGATAAGGCAGATGGTGGAATGTAACTTTAATACATTTAGTACCATACTTCAGTACGATTTTGAGGTGCTTGTGCTTAACTGGAGTTTTTAAATGTTATGCTATTTCATACTTCCACTCCACATTTATTTGACAGCTATATAGTTACTAATTACTTTTCAGATTGAGATATTACAAAAAAAACACATGATCATTTTTCAAAATATGACGATCTGTTTGGGTAGATTAAAATAACCAAGCGTTTCACAAACATGGACAAGTGTGGTGGCAGCAGTGCCGCATACTGTACTAATGAAGAGCAAACTATATGATGAATTTGATCACATCATTCAGGCTAAAAGCAACACAGTTGGAGCTGCCAAATACAGGAAACACAGCTGGCAAATCATCGTCGACTGTGTGAATGTCTAAGTTAATAGTCTTATAATTTCACTGCTCCCTCATTAGGGCATGAGTAAATCTGTCTATAATCCCATTTCTGTATTCCATTAAATTTATATGCTTGTTAGATGTATTCTTATGGCATGTATGACAATTTTAGCCTTACTCCTTCAGCTGAAACCACGGTGGTGAAAAAAGGGGCTGGGAGCAATTTATTATAAAAACATATATCAAAGCACAAGTTACCATGGCGATGCACACCGGTAGAAGTGAACCACCATCATAAACCTGTAAACCCAGGGTCAAACCTGAAGTTACCTTGCTAACCCCAAATCCTGCTTCGTAGTAAAGGGCTCTGATTAACCTCAAACTGGAAGCTAGGGATGTGGCTCAATAGCATTTTATCATGTTCAAATCCAACACAGAATCCACTTATCGTATCCAAATGCTTTCAAATCCGTCATCAAAACTTATTAGGCTCACCTTTCAACATTTTCAAGTAACTAAAGCCTAAAATAACTCCAGCTCAAAGATGTCTTATCAGCTTTTGTTGGCTGAGAAGGCAAAAACACTACAGTTTGTAGTCATAGCCTAATTACTGGTCACCACCTGTAGCTACAATCTGAAAATGAAATGAGCAGCAGAATATACAATATGAAATGTTAATCCAGTGTAATTGACTTTAACCAGCCTCAGTGACAGTTTGCTAAAAAGTTGAAGCACCTACCAATATGTTTTCAATTGCCCCTGGGCCAATAAAAACAACTGAGGAGAGGTAAAGGGATTTCTTAATGTTGGAACGTGACAAATCTGGGTATTTTACCAACCGGGATGCAGTGATTTGCCTTAGCTGCAAGTAACAAAATGGAACAAAATGCAGGGAAATGTAGTCCATGTGGATGTAAGAAAGCAGGTTAGTGTACAAATGTTCAAAAACACAAGGGCCAGCGTGGATAACTGCACTCCATTAACCCACCTGTGCAACTACGTCCCTCTCGTAGCGCAGCTGATACTGCCACATGAAGTCAGCCTGCTCAAACTCCACCTTCCTCAAAATGGACATGTCTGGGTCAATCCGGATCCAGAGGAGAGGAGAGTCAGCACTGCAGACAACAGGAGACGACCCCATTGAGGGAAAGAAAAGTAAAGTACCTCAGTTCATCTCATGCAGGTAGCTCTAGGCAGCTGACTCCCAGAAATCTCTCAGTGCTTCCACACAGCATATGTTAACATGGTGTAATATGAATGATGTGGATGTGAAGGCTAAGCAGGTAGAGGAACTGTTCATTTCAGCTAGAAAAGTCAAGTAAGTTTTGGAAACTGTATTACTCACATGAAATGCTGCTTTAACAAAAGAAAAAAATCTAATTCACGCAACTTATTATTTATTAAGTATATAATAAGACAATAACAACATTCTTAGATAATATGTCAAATAGTGACAGCAGTTATGTCTTACTCCATGGCTGATAAATCCATGTCAACTTCCTCTCCATTCATCAGAGGGATCTTCTTTTTCTTGTTTCTGGGAAAAGAAGCCAAGAACAATCAGTGATCAGTTAACCAAAAGTACGAGACTAACATATAATGCACATTAATTTTCTAAAAACTCTATGCTGTTGAGATTTCTGTTTCACTAAACACAATCAAGTCAATATTAGGTTTGACACTAACTCAAAGACAACATATAAATAAATAAAAAGCTCGCCCCTTCGAGCGGTCTAATCCCCACTCACTCCCTGTGGTAATCAGAACAATCTGGGCTGTGACCCCCAAACTGGGAGAGTAGCTCCAACAGATTCCAGGAACAACATCTGAGATCTCTGTCCAGAAAAGTCCTAGGAACAGCTAAGATACTGCGCAGGACCCTCAAGCTCCCAGGCCTCTGGCAGAGGACCCGAGCTTAAAGGAGGAACAGACCGCCTGAAGCGGTGAGTGGGGAATTTTTTAATATACAGTATATACACACATTACATATAATATTGACTAACCATGAGAGAATAAATGAGAGAACGTGTTCTGCTATAGTACGTACCGTCTGCTCTTGGAATGACAGGGGATGTCATGTTTGAGACTGTTTTCCTCTATCTGAAGCGTATGGTTGAAGGATCCATCAAGCTCCTGCACTGTCACCTTGATGGGACCCTGCAGGCAAATAGAAATATAATTATTCTTATTAATTATTTACCGGCAAAATTAATATAAAAAAAGTAAATGTACCAATATTTCTATCCCCTTACAGACACGGAATCTCAACATTACTAGATTAATTTAATCTGTTTGAGTTGCAGCATTTTGGTTTTAAAACAGGCCTCTGAAGAACTCACAGAGCTGTTTCAGAAAGAACAGCAATGTTTGCACTATATTTGGTATCTGGCATAGAAGATTACAGAGAGGAATTTAAAAATATTCTGTTCACTGGAAAAGAAAATCATTGGTGAATACATAAATCAAACTCCAAATGGTCACTGATTTTCAATAAACTACGGTAATACATTCATTGACTAGTAGGCCTATTGTAAGTAATCTTTGCATGTAGACTACGTTTGTGGCCAGCTGTATAGCTTGATTTTAAATAGAAATTCTCATTTGAACCTGTGTTTTGCTGTAAAAACAACAACCACCTTCTACAAATATACTTTCATCTGCTCTACACACAGACAGCACACTCATTCCACATGCTGTATCTCAATGCTCACCACATATTTTTGAGTTCCAGATGATGTGTAGTCCTGGCGGATCTCCAGCTCTAGCACATTCCTCTTCCTGTTGAAGGCAAAACTGCCAAAGAATTTCACCACACCACTCTGGTCTCTGAGTACAACAAGTTAAATCTAAAAACATATAGTGTGCAGATAACAGTACAGAACAGCTGGGGGAACCATAACCAGCTGAAAAAGGTTTCAGCTAAAGCTGGTGGCCAGTTATGTACTAATACTGCAATGATGCTTTATAATGCTGTAGTATGTTTCTGTTCAATTCAAGAGCAAATGATGAACTGGTGAAAATTCTCCCTTCAGGCATATTAACCATTAACTGTTAAGATTTTTTAAAATAACCTGGGCTCTGCCTTCTTTTAGCTTTATTTCATACAGGTGTGTCCATTTCTTAGGACAAAAGCTAAAGCAGAAGACTTCCACTGAAGTCTTTGGAATCGAGCCGCACAGTTTCAGAAAACCCTGCCAAGAGCTTAATTTTGAAAGATCAAATCAAATCAAATCAAATTTTATTTATATAGCGCTATATCTCATAGCAAAGTTATCTCATAGCACTTGTAAATATAGAGCAAGTTTAAGCCAACTCTATATCTACAGACCCAACAATTCCACCATGAGCAAGCACTTAAAAGATGTAAGCATCATGTTTCCATTTGACAAGCTATTCTGTTGGGTAATATTTGGTGTTTCTTGACATATACAGTAACAAGTTTGACTAAGATTAGTT
>JAVQJF010040318.1:0-41611 GCA_036023855.1 Gadopsis marmoratus | reverse complement strand
GAGATAATCAGTGTTCTTCACTTCACCTGTCAGTGCTCAAAGTTACGGCTGATCGGTGTGTACTTAATACAACCCACCTTGTTATTTAATAGATCTTATCGTGCAGCGTGTTGAGCCTCTTCACATTATCTGCTGTCTTTGTGTGTCTGCTCGACATTTTCTTGTCTTGCTCGTTAGCGTCGAGGCGAGACGTTTCTACGAGCCTCTCGTTTTTAAAAATTGTGCTCACGGGTGATTGCATCAGTTTGATTTTTGTTTTATGTTTATTTTGCAATCACTGCCTCCGTTTGTGTTTCTGCCCTGCAACAGTCACACGGACACAAGCAAATGTAAAAAAAAAAAAGGGGGGGGAATAATTTCATGATTCATACAATAATCTAATCAATTACATAAAGAGAAGGAAGGATGAGACAGAGGAGAAATAATCTGCAAACTGGGGGTTGGATGAAATTACTTCTGCGATGAGCTCGGATGTAAATAAATGATCATGATAATCTGAGCTTCCAACTTGATTTTCCAGCTGGGGACTGGATCCTCCGAGACACACACACACACACACACACACAGCTTCCTTCAGCACAATTAAATCAGGCATAATCACCCCCCCTTCCCCCTCCACACACACACTTTCCCAGACACAAAAGTACACACAACCTCATATACAAACACACAATAGAGACTTACACACACACACACACACACACACAGCGTCGTCTCCATTCAGGCTGCAGTGCATTGTGGGCCGGTGTGCAGCTTGGCAGGAAGAGACACAGATTCAGCCAAAAGAACTGATTGTGTTTCCTTCTCCTGTGGCCGGTCCATCCAGCACTGACCCCATTCAACACACACACACACACACACACACACACGACTATATAGACGACCATGCGTGCAGCACTCTGCTGCTATACTTGTGGGGACTTTGCATTGAATTGCATTCTTTCATTAACCTCTAGCGGCTGAACAAAATCACCTTGAGCCTTACAGTGCAGCTGCGTTGGCTACGGCAGAAAACAACAAGCGTTCTGACGTGTTGTATGACATCAGCGAGTTTCACCCGCAGCCGCAGAAAAGACCCGGGCTAGTTGGTGAGCTACCTGGCCCTGAACAGCAGATCCCTGGATAAATCTGACTAGTCGTTTCTAAAATCACTTTGAAGCACAAAATAAAGAGATTAAACCAGCCTGTCTTTGACTCGTCACAAGTAAGAAATGGGCAGATTTTAAAATTATCACCAGGAGATGATTAGTTGTGGGATGTCAACATCAGTGTTTACACCGCAGACAATGCTGTGACTTGTACAGTGAAGAAACAAAATCTTTTCAAGCACCTGAGACCTCCGTTCCAAATCCTGTTATCGATATTTGTGACTAAATACGCATCAGTCAAGTTCAAGCTCATCACTTATAGCAAGAAGAAAAATCAGCCGATAGGGACTTTTATTTATCAAGGTCACGCTGTTGTTGCTAGTAAAGGAAAACGCCTCATGGGGGGGGGTCCACCACTTTCTCCATGCTTATGACATGGTTTGACACACACAGAGCCATATTTAATAACCCACTAACCCATCCGTGGCTGTTTGATGAGAGCTGTGACATTTCTCCAGAAGGATGGGATTTCTGGGTCATTTAGCGCCCGGCTGCGCACTGCGGCACTGGGCTCGTCCTCCGCAGATATTTTGGGGACCGTGACCGGTCGTGTGAACAGAGATTAACCATTCATTGAGACGGGTGGCTGTTAATGGCTGTGGGCTAAACACCCACACACACACACACACACATACATTAATGGGAGATATTGTGATGGGAAGGACAGAAAGAGTGTTTTATAAAGAGTGTGTGTGTCGTCAGAGGCAGGTGGCGTGACCTGAGGGGAGGATCACAGTGCTACACACCACTAATCACACAAATGGGGAGGATCACACGCCATCAACACACAGTCATGAAGTCTGAGAGATCAAAGAGTTAACATGAGCATGTCACTCCCTCGTACTACAAAGCCAGACTTGTGGCGATAGTCACTCGATTTTCTAAAATAAACTCTTGAGAAATTTGATCGTAGGTGCAAGTCAGTACTTAAATTACATGACGCTTCAATTACAGATATCCCCCTTTTATTTTCCCCTCCACAGTTATTTGACATGCGACTGCCACCTCTGCGCCGGCGCCCTTTAACCTCAACCAGCAGCAGCGGTGGTGTTTACATGGACAAGCAGAACAAAAAAAAAAGGCCACATGTAACCACCTCGATGAGAAGAGGCCGACCCGATTGGCTGAAGAAATGGACAACATCACTCCAAAACTATGAATAAAATTTGCAGCAGAGTAATTTTCTGTCTACCGATGTGTTTGTTCCCCTTCCCTTTGCACAATGTCTTTATTAATAAAAGGATGAAATTACAGGTTAAAATTAGGCTTCATGAGCTGCGCAATTTCCCCTTAAGAAGCCACAATCTAGAAAATAAAAAAAACCGATACCAATCAGAAACACATTGTTTAGTTTTCCTTACACACTAAAACCACACTGTGGATGATTACTGCAGCATATATTTAACATGCGTGAGGTCCCCGCAGGGTTCAGACCTCCGAAACTGGACTTTCAGGGTCTCCCACTTTACATGTTGCAGGAACGAGCTCTCCGTGTGACAGCAGCGATTAATCTGAGCTCACTGGGAGAGTCTTGGAGTCACTTGTGCAGGTCGTAGGTCAAACGGCCATCAACAGCAATGCACGGCAGCCCGCTGCGGCAGACTTTCCGGCAGACTTTCGTCTCCGCGGTGATTATTTACAGCAGCGGGGAGCGGCTCCTGATGCCCAGTCAGGCCTCGCTGTGCGACGCGGCGGCCACGTATAAATCAGTCCCAGAGGAAAACCACGGGGCCATATGTAGCACTCTCATCAACGATGGTCCACCCCCCAAACACACACGTTACTGCAGACCACCTCCGGATCCTCTTCCTTCAACAAAACATGTCTGCATGTCCTCTATAAATGTAAAAACTACTTTTGTTAATTTCCATCTTGTGTGCACGATTTGATTCCCTGTACAACAATGAATAATAAAACTTGTTTTTTCGGACGTCTTAGTGACCTAATAGTTAAGCTGCATCCCAAATAACTGCAGTTGCGATTCCATTGATTTCCTGTCTGCCACTGACACTGCTGACTATCGAACCAAGGCAAGTGGACTCGCTCAAATTCAACAGTTCTCAAAGCGCTTTACAGATTGGTCTCATTCACACACAGCAACAGAGCTGCCATGGCAAGACCACAGGAGCAACTTAGTCTTCAGTGTCTTGCTAAAGGACAAGGCTGGGGATCGAACCGCCAACCCTGGGATTAATGGAAATTTCGCAGTCTCGACTACAGTGACCCGACGAGACGAGGTAGCGTTTGTGTTTCACTGTAGGCGAGAAGCTCGTCTCTTCAAAAAAGGAGTCTTCTGCTGAATCACATCTCCTCCTCCTCCTGGATTTGTTCTAATCTGCTTTTAGGGAGGCAGAAGGGATTTTCAGTCCGACTTTTACTTCTACTCATCCTCCTGACAACTCTCCATCACGCACATTTATTCTAGTTTAATTCTTGTCACTGTTCTGTAGTGCTACAACTCTGACCGTTAGCCTTTTTTACGGTCTTCTCTTGTTTCTTTATTTCCTCCACTGTACAGACTTCCTGCTCAGCTCCTACATACAGCCTTCAAATTCCTTGATGTATTTGTCCTGAAATTGCGACATTAACCCTGTGAGCTGGAGAGATCACTCTGCACACGTGCCTCCTGCTGAGATGTCCTCCTCGTTCAGACCAACATCAGGGCAGCGAAGCGACGAAATGATACGCAGAGTTGCATTTTCAAGTTTTGCTGGAGCACCGACACTGTACCGACGCGTACAGTTTTGGTCCGATGCGTCTTTAAAAACGTCTGGGTCATATTTCCTTGCCTCACTTGAACGTACAGCCACAACACAGTTCAATCTCATTTTCCTTCTTCTTTGAGGGAAACATCTTGTGCCCGTTCCGCTGCTACATATCGTCAACTAGTCTTCACAGAGGCTACTTGGACATGTCACAGTAGGAAAAATGCATGTGTAAATAAATCAAGTGAATGATGGCTGAATTTAGCCGCTTCAGTTTCAGGGTCACCTCTATAGTCAATTTCAACTAGTAATTCTCTATATTTCCCAGGAAGCCTTTAACAAAGCCCCCGTTTCGGCCTAAAGTTGTGTTTCTGTCAGACGGTGGATACCCGATGGGTCGGGCCTGGTTCAAACAACAATTTAGAAATGATGTTTGGGTTTTTTAAAAACTACTTAAAACATTAACTTGACTTACTCGTCACTCGGACAAAAACATGTGCAAGAGTTTCCGTGAGTGAGTTCTTTCAGTCTGGAAACCTGCAGCTGCTTCCTCATGCAAAGCTCAACATGTCCTGTGGCTGCACTGAATTCAGGTGCACTTTCTGGTACTGTAGACGTTGGACTCTTCAGATCTAGTATTTTGATGGATTTCCTCCCTGAGAAAGTGCCGACCGTAGATCCAAAATGGCTGCTCCAAGGAACACCATTTATTTTACATCATGCCATCATGTTCTGCTACGTACAACGCTTTGATACATTCATTTACCCTCTCCATTGTGTTTTCAAATGTCGTTCTAATGCCTCGGTTTGAATGGTGCTTTAAGAATAAACCTGACTTTCAAGTGTCTGAACTGAATTTCCAGGAACTTCACAGTATCAGGAAATGGACTTCCTCACTAAAATCACGTTATAAATACTGTTACAGAAGATTTAAACCTCAGTCCGGTCAGTCCACGTCTCAGCAGATGTTAAGGTACGAGCTACACCGTCAATAAACGGCTTTAAGAGTTTTTAAAGTGTTCCAGGTTGTATTTTTCCTGTCACCTTTCTGAAAAGGTCTCAGCTTCGTCTGTTTGTTCGCCCTCCTCACTTCTTGACCTTTATTTTAAAAAGGTCATGGTTCTTTTGCTTGCCTCCGTTAGACTGAATCACTCCTCTCTCTCTTCCTGCCTCCTTCACCTCTATTTAAAAAAAAAAAAAAAGGTCAGAGCTTTCTCTCTTCCTCCGACACCGTTTCTCTTTCTGTCTGCCCTCTCCTCAAACTTTCTATAAAAAGCTCTTTCACCTCCTTTTCCACTTCAACGTTTGAGTCAACTCTTTACTGAATGGATTGCTAGCTGATGGACGTTTGTGATTCCAGGGACCGTTGTTCTTATCCAACGCTGCTGCAGATTTACGTTACTTTAAATAACGATGTACCCGTTTGGGTAACACTTTATTTTAATCCCACTATTTACTACTTAAAGTAAATGTATATGAACAATTCATATTTATTGTATTATTGTATTATATATATTGTATTCATGTTTATTAAAACACCGTTAAGTAGTTTAAGAAGTAATCCTTTGCTACCGTTTTCTGTACCTCCCACTGGTTTCCACTCATTTCTTTATACAACATGGCAAAATCAAGCAACAGACTGATCAACTTGTGTGATCCATCACAAACATCAAGCGCCCCTTCGTTTCGTGTCCAAGTGCAGATTTATTTCCAATTAAAAAACTCAACCAGTTTCAAGACTAAACACAGAAAATATAAGCGAGTGGCTGCCTAGAATGATATGAAAAACCACAATCAAATATGTGGAGCACATCAGCAGCACTGTTTGGAAAATTAACATAGATAGAAGTTCTTGCTGCAAATGGAATAAAACATGCAACAACGCTGAACCATCAGTCGGTTCGCTTCATTCACCTTCACGTCAAGGTCACTCTCCTTCACGGTCCTCTGCGTATGGAAACGTCTGGGTACATATGGGACTGGTGATTATGTTTGTGAATCCAGCAACTCTGAGTATATACACACAGTCTATACACTGCACATGTGTGTCAAGTGAAATTAAGAGGTTATTCCACCGCGAGCCTCCAGAGCTCCTCAGCATACGTCTTTCCAGATCTCTGCAGGAGGACAAACGCCACTCTTCTCAAATAAACGTTACAGTGCTGCAGGAATGAGTCCTAAAACCCTGAAATCACTTCGGTCTGTGGCCAACACAAGTGTGAAGGGACGTTTTGTTCTGCTACATAAAATACGTCAGTAAATAGCAAAAATAGCTGAGCAATCACAGTTTTTGTATCTCTGCAGCCGCCGCAGCCCCAAAATTTAATTAAATTTTTTTAAGAGCTGCTGCACGTGAGATATGCTGTAATCGGACACCTTAACGCACAACTGTAAATCCACCTTAAGTGTAAATGAAAGTATTTAATTGCAGCTAGATAGGAGACTCGAAGCAAAAAAAAAGGTGCAGCCGGGCTTCCTCTTTTCTTTTTAACTGCTTTTGTATTTCTGTTAACGGGACTTTATCTGCAGTTTTTCCTACAACAAGCAAATACAGTTCTTCTCCAGCAACGATCACCCTTTCAGGTCTTCCTTCCTGAACTCTCTCTGCATCCCTCGCTCACTCTTCCATTCGTCGTACTTCAACAACAGGGGTACATGTATTAACTTTATCTCATCTCCGTCTCTCTTGCCCTTCAGCCACGTTCGATTCTGCGACGCTTCACGGCTCTTCTCATGGCCAATTGTCCTGCCTGCCAGAACGTCCTGCTCCTCTACATGGGGTCAGGCTAGGACAGATGAAGCTGCCCCTTCACACCCCACTCTGCAACAACCAGCATATTTTACCTCACCGGTGACGTCAAACCACAAACCTTTATGTCCCTCTCCCATCCATTAATCTCAGCCTCCCTCCCTCCTATCTGTCCGTCTGTCTCACTTTCTATCCTTTCATTAGCTTCCTCCCTCTCGCCTGTCTCACCCTCCTCCCCCTTCACTCATCCACTCTGCCGCAACTCACTCCGTTAGGCTATCAGTATCTGCAGGGCTTAGCGGCTCGTTCCTAATCAGCTTACTGCCAATGAGACTAAGCCTGAGCTGAAAAGGCGATTGAGGGAGGCCGTTTAGCCACTGGCTGACAACTGGCAATAGCTGGGCAGAAGTTAGCGGGGAAGGGGAATAAAATATAAAACTTACACTAATATATCATCTCTGGTTTTAATAGAGTGGAGAGCAACTTGAGGGTAAAGATAAAGAGGGACAAAAGATGAAGTATCTCAATGCATTTCAGTGTGTTGAGGCATCTCTTCTTGCTACGCCGCGGCTCTGTGAGGCCATGAACTACCACAATAGCATCAACTCTTAGTGTCAACATTTTCAGGTTGCTGGCTGGGCGGTTTCTTTTTTTCCTTGTGGTTAAGCCGTGGATAAAAACTGGGATGTTTTCCAAATGGCCCAGTTTTAGCGTTCCCCCTCGAAATTCCAGCCCTGGCTGTCCCATTAGTTACAGTGGGAGGTGCGCTGCAGAACAAAGGTTTGGCCGTTGAAAGCTCTCTGGATGGAAAAGACTGCGAAGGGAAAGCTGCTGTCGCTGCTGCGAGCAGAGCCGGATGTCCAGAATCAAAAAGATGCTCTCATTTCAGAGCGCTTCATGAGAAAGGGGTTCGTCTGAGGAGGGCGGGATTAAATATGTGAGCATCTCTCTGCATGAGAGTGGAAGCTAAAGACCTAAACATAAATGTGTGAAAAACGCCCCCGATTTAACATGCGACCAGCAGTGGAGCGGGCATATTGGCCTCTGACAAGTATGGCCATGTGAGGACTAGCCTGTCATGGCATCACTGGCCTGACTGGGAGGTAAAATACTGAAAGCAACCGAATCACTGGAGTGGAGCTCGTGCTCAGTTAACATGTTATCTCGTGCATGGCTGCCGTTGAGAAACGTACGTTTCTTCCTCGAATTAAAGGTTCAGATGCTCCTCTGTGTGATGTTTCTATGGAACAAAGCAACAAGTAAATCAAAATCAATGGATGTTTAATGAGAAGGATGATACTTTGTTACTAATAAGGAAAAGTAACTTCTCGCTCAGCAGCTCACGCAAAGATGTTAAACACATTTTCCAGTCAATTATTCCTCCAAAAGTCAAAAACTGCATATAAACTCAACACCACTCTCTCACAATTAGCACCAGGAATGTTTTCAGAGGGAATCTACAGGGCCCATAAAATCAAATTCAGTTTCTTTACATTGTACTACGGATACTTTGGTCTTCTCTGTATGCAACAACTGTTAGGCGTTTCGTTCGTCCTTTTGCTCTTCGGGAGGTTTCTCCCATTTCGTGATAAAAGATAGTTATGTTCCGAATCCAGGGGTCAAAGGACAGAGGATGTCAAATACTGTACAGGTTTATAAAACCCTCTGGGATAAAGATCTTGGAAGTGACAGAAAGTAACCAAGTATTTTTACTAAAGTACTGGAGATAAGTACATTTACACCGATACTATATGCAATATTTTTACTCTACTACAGTTATGAGTGCAGCTGACGCTCCCAGTTACTTTGATTAGGATTTTATAACGAAAACATTTGATCATCTTCTGACATATGATGCATCGCTAAAGATGAAACTAGCAAACAATTTGTGATTTACCTTTTGTACTTTGGTAGTACAAGTGTTATTAGCAGAACTTACTTAATTCGGGACTTTACTCCCAATTGAGTAGCTTTACATTTTGGAAATATCACTTTAGCCTCCAGATGTGATTTAACACGTATATAAATCTTTGAAATCTCTACTCCGTCATGAATGTAAAAACATCCATCTGGTGTCAAACTGAGATTTACTGTACAGAATGATGTATGTAAGTAAAGATGTAGCTTCACGAATGACCTTGGCTACACGCTAGGTGAATATTATTACTGTGTGGCACTCTTTGAAAATGCTCAGTCTTAAAATTACAGCTTTTAAAAAGTAACAATTGATGTCTTTTAATTCCTGAAAAGCTCCCGTTTTCCAGAAACATGCTGGTAACCTCATCAGCAACATGCGGCCCATCACGTGGCTGCCGGAGAGTCAGAGCTGGGTGGGTCGGGCCTGGCGGCACCCATGACCCTCTTGTCTGTTAACATCCTCCACCATCCAACTGGTCCCAGTTTGCAGGGGAGAGGGGAGGTGAGGGAGGGACTGCTGGGGGATCAGAGGCTTGCAGGGAGGGGCTGCAAACCACAGACAAATTATACACCCTCCCTTAACACAGTTGGTCGCATAACAAGGAAAAAGATCCTCTTCGATTGAGTGTGCCCTGCAGACCCTTTGGGTGGGGGTAACTGGATCTGCTCTCATTCTGTCAGTTTTTCCTGTTTCTGCAAAGTTTGTCAAACACACGGGTGACTTTTTGACTTTCTTATGACACCTGCTCTGACAGGCTGAAAAACCAAAAAGGGAAGCATTTCCTTTTTGGTTTCTTTTTCCCCTCCGCTCCCTCCATCCTCTGGCAACGCCTCAGAAGTCGTGGCAGCGGCAACATCTGGCCAGAAAACTGCTGAGTTCTCCAGTTTCTCCCCCCCCACAGTGCTGGCTACATCTGTGGGCCGATTTACATTTCTGGAAAACCAACACAGACCAAAGCAGTTGCCCTGACTTCCCTCCCTCTGGAGGAAATAAATGTGGGGAGGAATTCTCTCTTTTCCTAAAAAAGCTCTGGAAACAGACAAGCTCTCTAAAAAGAGAAGGTTTCAACGGGGAAAGGACAGACAAAGGAGCAGAGAAGCACAAAAAGCAAGAGGGGAGGAAAAAATATCACTGGAGGGCAATTATCTGGGCTATTTCTGGAAGACCGCTTTTCCATCCTCCAGTAGGGATGGAAGGAACAGGGACCGTCTGTTTGGCAGCTGGCTGGAGGAGGTAGAGGGTGGAGAGACCGAGGGAGGGGGGTAGGAGAAAGAAAGAAGTAGTGAATGAGTGCATAGGCTGTCTGAACCCAAAGACCGTCCGGTACAGTGAGTCCAGCAGGGCTTTGCTGTCCCTGAAGGGCCGAGTTAACAGGAATACAGAGCGGAAGATGGGGAAAAATAAAAAAAGGAGTGTTAGGAAGGGAGGGATGGATGGAGATGAAATGGGGTGACGTAAAGAAACAAAGACAACATAACAGAGGGTCAGGACAGACTGATGAAGTCTGGTCACGTGAACATCTGCTTCAGCTACAGACGTTTAGTAAAAGTTACAATTACAAGGCAAAAAGGAAAATTGACAAATGTTTTGATGTAGGGCCGCAGAGGGCAAACGTACACGCCTTTATCTGCTGGTTTACGATGGGACAAAGGCGATCCGATACCCTGAGCTCAAGAAGGAAATTAACAATAAGAGATAAAAAAGGAGATAGCGGATAACTTGAAGACGCTCAAGAGTTCGCAATATAAATCTGAGCGGTAGCCAAGATGATTATAAAAACAGGACAGTTGAAGAAAAGCGCGGATGCTCTGCACAACATAATGTTTACCGACATGTGAAATACTGGACCGCTAATGGTGAGGCGGGTCACTCTACAAATCAACAGCAACAGAGTATATGTAAAACTATCCAGAAATATGCCCGTATAGGTCGGCTGTGCAGCAGCTTATTCCATATTTACTTTTGTTAGGCGACGACCTTCGCAGGACGTTTACCCAGCAGGTCGCTGTCCGTGTCCCGTGTGAAACCAAAAGTCAGTGTTTACGTATTCTAACTTAAGTAACTAACGTACTTACTTTAACCCAAACCATAATCTTTTCCTAAACCGAACCAAGTAGTTCTGGTGCCTAAACCCAACAGCGACTGTTTCACAGCGTTAACCACATGTTGTTGTTACCAGGGCGACGAAGGCCCAGTATTGCTTTGGCAGTCATTGACAAGCGACATGTTCTGCCATTTAGGTTGGAGGACTTGTTGATATTTTTTGTAAGAACAATGCTCATTGCTCCCTGTGATGAACACAGAATAATCACAATGTCTGTAGCTCCCCTCAGCGTTTTAGCTTCTTTCAGCTTGTTCTTTTGGTTTTACGCCACCACGACTTTCCAGCCAGCGCAGGCGGCTGTTTACAGCTAACAAGCTCCAATAAACACACTGTGCATAGCTTGCCCAGCACTAAACACAATATAACACTGACTGAAGCTCCATTACCCAAAAGAAGCCTTGAGTTCATATAATCTACAAAATAGGGAAACAAAAATCCTCTGACCTTTAAAAGCAAAAAAGTAAACTAAGATGTCACCCTGAACCCAACAACTTGTAACAGCTACACCTTTTCAGCCTCGCTGCCTTCTGTTTACTCCGAGTGCTCTCATCAAACTGGCACCAATCCTGACGCTCATTTTCAAGTCCTGCGATCAAACCTGCCCGAGTGAAGGGAGGCAAATTTACACCATGTTTTGTCAAGTGCAAAACACTTCAGCGGAGGGATAAAGAGCAGAGATGAAAGAGACAAAGCGGGGGAGGAGGAAATACGACGGTTGGAGCACAAGAAAGGCAAAGAACTCGTTAGCGGAGTTGCTAAAGCCCAAAGCAAGAGCAGACCTGATGGTGCAGAGTGATACAACCGGCCTGGAGCTGCCGCTGAAGGCTTTTAACTGCGAGACACAGTGAGGATTAGAAAAGTAGGTGAGAGAATAGAGGACAGGCGGAGGAGAGAGAAGGAGGTCAGGAGGGGGATAAAAAGTGGGATGATGGAAACGAACTTTGAAGAGAGCGAGAGAGAAGATGGGACATAAAGTGGGAGGAAATGGAGGGGAAAGAACAAGAAAGCAATAAGGAGACAGCGAAAGAGGAAGGTGAAGGAAAGATGTCGAGGTAAAAGGTAGAGATGGAGAGAGCAAAGGGAAAGGAGGGTGAGAGATGGTGAGAGAGGCGGAGAAAATGGGAGCGTTTTCGGGGCGGCGAGGACGAACAGACGATCACCTGCAGCTGGTTCTGTGGTGTTGGCAGGCAGAAAGGAGCACATATTTCAACGACGAAGAACAATACACTCGAGGACAGTTAAGACTGTGATTAAAGTCACGATGCTAGACAATTCTCACAATGCCACCACGTCCCGAAAACACAAACCGACAACCCTGAATGTCAAAAGGGCAAAAGACACGGGAAACATGCTACATTCGTATGAGATGATGGAGAAAGAAACGTGGGCAATAAAAACCGTAGGCTCTGCAGAAACCAAATGACGCCATAAGTTAAGTCTCTAATCTTTTGTTTGCCATGTTCGGTGGATTTTTTTTTTACAACACATAACTTCTCATGCTTTGTGATGGACCGTCCAGATTCAGTCGTGCGACAATGCTAACTAGCTACTCTGAGTGTCTGTAGCTTGCTAAAGGTCAGCTAATCATTGCAGTGATTAACATTTAGCTGTCTGACAACACAAAGAGACGAACGTGTCATGACTCGTCAGGTCAATGCTCCAGATTTATTGCATTTCACCTCAAAATAACATAATTTGCCATCATTTTAATCACGCTATATTCCTTTATTACATGCGTTTACAGAAATGTTAGCTAGATTTTAATCATCAATCAACATGAGCGCGTATATTGTGGGTAGTAATCTAGAGGTCCTCCCCCCCATGTGAGGAGGTAATAGCTCATCAGCACGCTTAACAGGCATTAACAATGAAATGTAATAATATAAACGCCAACACAGCCAAAGACTGATGAACTTTAAAGCTTTAAGCTTTGGGTGCTTCGCGTGCCAAACGAGATCCGTCAACGAATGTCCGACATGGCCAGAAACAGCTCTCAGAGAGACAGAAGAGCAGAGTGGAAGAGAACAAGAGGCTGATCTTCAGAGCTGAGCGAGAGCAAACCCTCGAGCGGAGCGCTGGGAGCTGCCCCACAATGCCTCAGTGTAGCCCCTCAGCGAGGCCTCGAAACAAGGCACAATGGCTGCACTGTCAGCAGGCCTTCTCCTGCACTTTCATAGACCTCCCTGACACCAGGCCTCTCTCTCTTTTTCCCAACAACCAGCACAGCAACCTTTTCAGGGGGCCGAAGCAACGGTCTGCCCCTCGATCGCCGGGCTGAAAGAGACCATTCTGCGCTCAACGGTCGCCGTTTGAGATCGCTCTTGTTTTTCCTTTCTCATTCCAGTGCTATACGACTGCCGTGCCATGAGAGAAAATGGGAGATTATCACCATGCCGTGGGGCATTTCCTTGTTCCTAATCGCTTGTGGGTAGAGCTACTGAAAACTGAAAAACCGCAGGGGTTGAAAACATTGTTGTGCATTCAACGCTACACAAGTGCCGAGTTCAACGATTTCTGGGTGAATGGATGGAGCAAGTTTCCATTCAGGGGAAGAAAGACAAATGAAAGAAAGTGCCCATGAATGATTCATCGAGGAGACAGGAATGGATTTTAAAAATTGAAAGAAAAAAAACAAAAAAGAAAACAGGTCAAACACTTCAGGAAAGAGCGTCCATTCTTAAAAAACAAAAAAACACAACACCAGACACAGCTTGTGCCAATGAAGCCCCCCTTCAGAAAGAGCTCAGAGTCAAAACATGAAACTGGAGATGGACTTTCATTCATGGAGCACGTCGGCGTTCCAAGGAAGAGATCTGCCGTTCTGGCAGCAGCCTTTAGCCAACTGGAGCGGCTCGAATCCAGCAGCCTCTCAGCGCCGTTGGAGCTGTTGCTGTGCTGGTGATCACGGCTGCGGCTTGCGAACGTCTGTCACTGATAAATACCGGGGTCGAACTGTGTAAAGACACATTTATAAGTTCTGATTTGTTTAGCTCGTCCGTTTTGCTTGACTTTAGGACAACCAAAATATGAATTTTATACGAAAATTATTCCCAGAACGCAGGGTGAGCAGCAGCCCGTTAGCAAGGCACGTCAGCCAATCGGCTCGTAGTGAAGTCAGCTGGTCCACTGAGTTACAAACTGTCAGCTGACTGGCAGAGGTTTGGACGGAGGAAAGAGGGGATCACCTCATCAGTTTCTTTGAGGAAAAGCAGTGTCTGTGTGACATAAGGCTTCAGATTTACTCGCATAAGATATTTTAAAAAGACACTACAATTTATATCCAACTACAACACAAAAGCCTGAAAACCCGGCAGACAGTTGCTGTCTTTGAATCCAGCTCCACACAGCAGACGGCACAATGTTTCAGCGGATTTTTTGTCAGAACTGTGGGTGGATCAATGATATGTTCTTCCTCACCTTCACTGAGGTTTGCATAATTCTGACAAGTTTTTTGTTCCTAAAAAGCTTTTTACTTTCGCTTCGCGTCACTCCTGTCTTTCAAACAATCGTTAGATTTATTCACATCAAAGTCCCGCCTCATAAAAAAAAAAAAAAAAAAAAGAAAGGAGATTGTGATCTTGAAAAGCATTCATTTGATCGAGCTCATCGCCGTCTTTGGGACATCGAGGATCCACTCCAAACAAGTGTTTTCATTTTGTCTCTCGAGTTACTTTCCGTCCTTGAGCACTGTGCGGAGGATGAATGAGACACTTGAGCAGGAGGATGCAGATGAAAGCCTCGTCAGGCAGACAGACACTCTACTGAAGCGTCCTCGAGGACAACGCCGTACGACCTCTGACCTCCCTGTGGAGGGGCGTGAGCACAAAGGCAATTTCCCCCACGATGATCAATAAAGCATCACATTACCATCCTCTAAATGGGGAGTGCTGTGTAATGTGTCATAATTTGTGTCATCAATCATCTGGTCAGTGTAGGAGTGTGGCTTTGGTGGCGCTCTATTGATTTCTTTTAGGTTTTACTGTTTTGTTCTTTCTGGCTGTGTTTTTATATTTCAGGTTGTTTTAGGGCGTTTTTCCTTTGTTTCTCAATTTTTCCAGGTGCATTTTGGTTTTGTGTTTCGGTTTCTCTCCCGGAGGTGGGGGGGTTCTGGTTTTCAGTTGTCTGTAATAACATGACCCTCCAATGAATAGTAAATAAATAATAAAATGCCTGTAGAAACACATGATTGCACACACGGACAGGAGGAGCCAGAGATCGAACCACCAACCCTGGCAATAATGGACGACGTACTCTCCTCCGCGTCCACACCCTGAATGCGGCATAAATACTCATCAGCACAATTTATTTGATCAACTGCCTGCGGGGTTTCCACGTTTCATATTTGTTTCCATGACCTCTTTTGTACAAAACACAAACAGGCTGTGGCCTCAATTCTTTCCTCAAGTCTGTTTGTTCTCTTGGTTTTTTTTTGTTTTAAATCAGCGTTTACATCACGTCACTGTGGAGAGCCGGGTGACGGACCCAACTTGTTAAAGAGCGATTTATAAATACATTTTATTTTACTTCAAGACACCAAACTGCAATAAATAAGAAATAAACAATAAATATGCAGACATATCAAACTCTGAGGGAGGTCTGAGACCAAACAGTGAATTATCACAGAGCTCAGGACAGGGTTTACACCAAGGCCTAGCAAACTGCAACCAGATGACTAACCACAGAACCAGGTCTCTTAAGCACTAAACAGCTGCCTCCATAGGACTCCTATAAAGCTTCAGGATGGCACCTAAAACCAACATTAACTGAAAGGGGCTTAAAAACAGAGCCAAAAGGAAACCAATTTCCGCCGACACCAAACAAACTGAAGGAAACCTCTCAGCCTTTCTCCCCGCTGCAGAAAACCCATTAAAGTGGTCTGAAAGGCTCGGCATGGATCAGTCCTGTGGATGCATGTAGTGAGCAACAGCCAGGGACAAATCCTGGCAGGAAAAAAAAAGGACAGAAATCCCACAAGAGGGAAAAAACTGAGCATCTGTCCTGCCGTCGCAGGTGATTATTCTGGGCAGCAGAAGAAGTGTCGCCTCGTCGTTATGGAGGGTGAGGCCACCGCCACGTGCCAGAAAAACAGAAAGCGGGTGGGTTTGACCCCCCCAGTGGCAGAAAGGGAGCGGCTGGTGTCGCATCGACAGACACGAGTAAACACTCTCCATCCATCTCGTCTCGATTCAGCCGAGCATCTGCTGTTTGCGTTCGGGATTATTTAACGGTTTGAGGGACTGAGCAGAACCAAAACATAATTAAATATGGATTCATATACTTTAGGTGTTGCGTACCAAAGGGTGTATATACACTGGTGGCTGACATTACAGGTGACGGTGTTAACAAGCGAATGGTACACAGTCATTGTCTGAATGAACTCAGAAGTACTTAAGATGCAAAATCACTACTTTCATTATTGCACCATCCAGACCTCTTTAAAAAACAACTTTAAAAAAAAAACGTGGCACAGCTGGTGCTGGTTTTGTCTGCTCACAATACGGTGGAGACTGACGTCACATGTACCGACAATTACATGTAAAGACGGAAATACTAATTAGTAATTAATACCTCCAAGTTCTACTTAAGTGCAATTATTCTTAAAGGGGAACTTGGGGAGTAACACACCAACATTAAGTGGCGCGATTTTGTTTCCCCGACATCCCTGAAACCTGCTTTGTCCTCTTTTTACTTCGGTGACTATGTTTTCCAGAGACTTCTGGAGCCTCTGAGAAACGGCGCGGACCTGTTTTGTACACAGAAAGATGGCGGTAGTAATTGTATATACAAAAACAGAGACTGGGAGCTTCCCCAGTCAAGGAGAAGTGAGAAAGATGAAGGTGGTGTTTGCATCTGTTGGTCATTTGAAGCCAATAATGTGTGATAACATGCACACATGTTCATGTTTGGATTACAGATACATGAAAACCTCATGTTGTGGTGACAAAACTCTGAATTAACTGTTATTCTGGTTTTGATAAACCTTGATCAAACCTGACTGTAAAACACGCCATCCACTAACCTTTTTCCCAGGGTGCCGAGCGGCGTGCTGAGACTGAGTGGCGCTTGGGGAGGTTTGCGGTTACGTCCGGTCAGTCTCGTGGCAGCCGGCTCCGTCTTCGGGGACTCGGCCTTGTGAGCTGGGCTGGAGGCTGGCTTGATGTTGAGGTCCTTCAGGACGTCGTAGTTGATCTTGGTGGAGATCTTCTTCTGCTCCAGCATCTTCCCGATGGCCTCATCCGCGGTGCTGGCCTGGATCGGGAGGTGCTTCTTCGCGGGTCCTCTGGGCTGGCGGGATTTCAAAAAGAACCAAAGTACACATCAGCTGAAGAGCCCTCATCATGATGAGAAAAACCATCAGGGGGAAAATTGGAGATTTGTAGCCTGTTCAGGTGCCAGATATCAGATGTACATTTACTAATGTCAACATTTGTACCACAACAGGTCTTAACAGGCACTCGAGCCTGGAGGGGGAGGTGTGAGCTACTGCTCAAGACCTCTTAATAAAAAAAAAAAAAAGGGGCATGAATGTGTGAACCAAATTTCACAGCAATCCACCCCGTATAGTGGTAAAGATATTTCTGTCTGGACCAAAGTGGTGGATCAATGTCTCCGTACCCAGAGCCGTGTTGCAGGGCTGGTTAAATAGATTTAATGTTAATGACTACAACGGGTGCAAATATTAAAAGTTTGCAGTTTGTCGTTTACTTGACTCCCATTAATTGTTACCCCAGCAACAAGTACCCGTCCTGGGGGTCTTTCTTTGATTAACAACCACCCTGGCTGTGAACGCAACGCCACATTTTTAGAAACGGGTCATGATTGAGACCTTGTAGTCAATCTAACTTCATTACATTTACTCCAATTCTGCTCGACAGACGAGGGTCAAGTGTTATTTGGAAATATTTTGTCTTCCTATTAGACCGTTTAGGTCCCAGATGGGAAAGATTTGCCCTCTACTAAAGTGCGTGAGTAATTTCAGACCACCAGAGTAACGTCGACGCAAGCATTTACAGCTGAACACATTTCTGTAATCAGCACTTTATCTCAATTAGGACACCAGATTGGGGTTATCACCCAGTTTCAGTTATCCCACGTTCACCTTGACCTCGATCCAAATGATGGCTACAGATCAGATACTGAAAACACGTGACGTGGTCCTAAAACCTCACGGGTTTATTCACACATTCTCACATTTCAGGCAATTCAACTTAAAGCTGACAGTAAACTGTCCCATACAACAGCAGCTAATCAACTCAGGAAGCTAAGTGGAGGATGCTCACTTTGTCATGCAGGAAAAACAACAACAACAACAACAACAACACGTGTCCTCCATTTTATTTGAGTCAGTGAAATGGCAGAGTGCTGCTGGTTGGATGAGTGCTGCCGGGAGGCTGCGTGTCTCATCAGATCTGTAGTTAATCCAGCTAGTTAAAACCGGTGAACAGATGTTGGGTCCAACAAAGGGTCTGCACTGTGCCAAAAACCAGTAATGGGATATGAGAGGGAACCAGTTACACAGGACTTACTGCCTGTCTGTGTTTAGTCTGATCATCTGTCCGTCTTAGTCTGCATCTGTCCCGCAGCGTCACTCTGACGGTTCTGTCAGTCTGTCTGACCACCGGGCATCATAAATATCTGATGCACTTTGTGTTGAAACAATCATTATATATCATCATTGTCATCTGAATATCTTTGATGTTTTGGACAAAAACAATATGAAGAGGAATTGTGACCATTTTCTGACATTTTACAAATGTCCTCTGAGCATCTGACCATCGTACGGCCTCCTGCGTCGAAGCTCCGCCCACCCTTATAGCTTAAAATGTTTTAAAGGCAGAGAGCCGTTACCTTCTTTTCTTTGTAGATCCCGAGCTCCTTCTCCTTCGCTATCTTTGCTTTCTTTTCTGAAAGCACAAAGCAAGAAAAACAATCTGAACAGCATCAAATCATCACAAGCTCAACTCTGGTCAGTTCAGCTGGAGGTTTCACTCGCTGATGAAATACTGAACAACCAGCACATTTAATCAGGTGGCATCCTGAAAGCACCTTTCTGCTCTTTGAGGTAGTCGGAGTTTTCCGCCATCCACAGCGCCGTCTTCACTTTGATTTCTTTGTCACTCAGCAGATACTGCAGAGAGGCAGAGACAACAAAGACTGTACCAAATTACTGGTGTTTGTGTGTATTAAGTCAAATCTGAGTTTATGCAGTGTATTTCTTTTTAACTATGGAACTCCCTCTCCGAGGTCGAGATGCAAACTCTTATAAACCACAATTGAAAATGTATTTATTCAGCATTGCTTTTAATTAACCGTCACTCTTCCCCCGTCTGGGTTTATGTTTTTATGTTTGACATATTGTACCGTTTTGTTCTACTGTTGTTGTTTCTTGACATATTTCATTGGTCGTATGCCTTCTTTGTTTTAGTGCCATCTTTCTGGCATACATGCTTTTGCAATTTGCCGTTTGTTTGTTACCAATCTGTGTGCTTGGTGTTTTATTGCAAGGTTTTTGCACCATTTTATTATGCATATATTTTCTCTCCCCCCCCCCTTGCAAAAACACTTTGAGCTACAGCCCCTGTATGAAAGGTGCTATATAAATAAAGTTTATTAACTATGCTTCTTGCAGGTACCAGATCTTAAGCTAGTGTTATTAAGTGCATAGTTAAGTGCTAATAAATTCTCATGCAGTACAAGTTTCTTATAAGTGCTTATAAATTACTTTTTAGGGCCTTATTACCCATTAACTAACGCTTAGTAAAAAGAGTTAACTTTAGTTATGGGTTTTATTTGAGAGCCGTTAAACATCTTCAGTAGTAAAAAGAACATTTCTCCAACGTGCACTGTGGGAACGTGCACATGTTAAGACTGTGGTGCGTTTCATTAATCAGCAGGTACATACCAGCTCTATCTCACTGTCATCTATCCCACTCAGGTCCAGCTCCCCGCTGTCTGCAGCACCATCTGTCACCGAGACACAAATCAGAGTGGACACACTTAGAAAACTTGCTGCGACGCACATTTTCACGGCCGCTTCTGCTTCCCAGGGGGGGTAAAACAGGAAGCAGCAGCTGGCCGAGAGAAAACAAACACAAAAAAAACAAAAACAAAACAAGACCACCTCCCAACATCCTTGCATCTCTTTCCTCGTGGAAGTGCTGCGGAGCGTCTTCCATGGGGGGGTTTAATCAGCAAATAAGACGCACTGTGACTTCTGATAAGACGTTAATAGGCTTAGCTGGCGGTTAAGCGGATCTACCTTTAACACTCTTTTCAATTACGATACGCTTTCTAGATTGCAGCGACGCGCTCCATTTTGAAACCGGGAGATGCTGAAGCGGCAACTTGTATTTTTTCACGCCGCGACGCCCGAGACGCTCTCCCCGCGCTCACCTGCGTCTCGTCGCGATGGAGCCGATTGCAAGAGTGAAAACAACAGACATCTTAATGTGTTGATAAAAAAAAAAAAAAAAAAAAAAAGAAAGGAGGCATCTGAAATCCCTTTGTGTGCACGCAGTTCAATTTTGGAAGCGTTCAAAGACAATCTGATCGACTTTGATAAAAAGGAAACAAAAGAAGGAGGGAGCGAGTGCAGGCTTCGACAGCAGAAGAAAACCATCAACAGACATCCAACAGCTTTGCCACCAAAGATCTTCCACCTTGATTAGCTGCTTGGGAACAAAGCAACTCTTCTCCGGCTGCCTACCGACATCAGACAGTCAATCAAAAAGGAGGAAAGTTGGAAAGAAACATTTCAGAGAGGCAGCAAGCGGCAGGTTTATGGGAGTTTAACTTCTGTCAGCTTTCTGCCTTTGACACGTTCACGGGGGCCCTTCCTTCCCCGAGTTCAAACTCCCAACAGGGCGGCAACTTCAAAGACGTGCCACCTGAGTCCACAGGCAGCTTTCCCACTTCATTAAGGAGAGACAGGTGCACAGGCAGGCAACGAATAGATGAGGAAGAGGAAGGACGTGAGGGGGGGGGGGGTAATCTAGTCAGCCATTTGAGTTCAGTTAGCAGATTGCAGCTTGCTTAAAAAAAGAAACCGCTCCAGAGGGAAGAGACAGGTCAGCCGCTATCTGCCGGGCCCAGCCCTCTAAGAGCTTCCTCTCCGTGAAGTGCGAGGGGGAGATAAGATGGAGACAAGCCCTGGGAGAGATTGGCAGCTCGGGGGAGGCAGAGAGGCAGCGAGACTAAGAGCTGATAACACTGGTCCACGCCCGGAGAGAGGGGGAGGGAGGGAGCAATTACAGAGTTATTATTCAGCCGCTGCTTTGATACATCTACACATGCCAATTTGATCAAGCCCATAAAATTGTTCTTGGCGAGCGTGCAGAACAATCTGCAGACCTGAGGATCTGAATTTTATATCGGCAGGACGGTAAAGTTGAAACAAGACAAGAAGGAGTTATTTTCTTTCACTTTGACATTTTTTTGTCCTTTAAAAAAAAATAATTTTTTTTAAAAACCCCGACAGCGTAGAGAGCAGACGGCCCAGGAGACGGCGTGACAAATGTCCTGTTTCAGCCGCACAAAACTCAATAAAATAGTCTAAAAGCAGCAAGTCTAACACTACATCCAACATCTGCACTAAGCCATCTCATTTGTAAAAACGACTCCACGCCGTCGCTGCCGGGTCTTTTCCAGCGAAACACCTCGACACCAAAAAACAGCTAAATCTATTTTTCCTTTGGCAAACGGCAAGGTGGCATCACAGCTAAAATCTGGTCTGAAGTTTGACAGACAACCAGCTAAAACTCATTTACATTTATTTCTCACTTCTGTTTCTGTTCTCAGACGACGGAAAGAGTGCAAAATGTATTATTTAATCACATCTCAAAAAGCACTACGTTAAATCAGCAGTCGTTACCAAACTGCTGAACTGATAAAATTGGATGGTCTTAGAAAGTCAACATAAATCCACGTTAATGACAACAGCTGCACTGTGTATAAAGCTGTCCTCTCCCGACCGCGACGCCATTTGCCGTTGGAGAAGTTCAGTGCAGTTTTGTACAATCTCAAACACCAGACCAGCATCTGAAGATTTATGCACTCTGGAGACCATTTTGGGAAAGCATTCTGGATTCCTTAAAAGTTTAATCATCACAGTTTTGATTGAAAAGCCGAACCTCTCTATTCGTTTAATGTTTACTACGGTCCCAGCTGATGAACAAATTCCTCTCCACGACGAAAACCTGACAAAAGGTGAAGAAAAAATCAAATGGAAACTTTCCCTTGACAGAGACACGTTAATGAACTGTGGATATCAGCCTTTACCCTCTGCTTTCTACATAAAGAGCAAATCTACGACAGGTGACGCCTCCTTATTAATAAAAAACTAAATATCAGCAGCCATCTGGCCTTCATCAGCAGAAGCCGCTGAAGGCCAAAAACACTTTGTGTCACTCCGAATAAGACGGAGTGGATTACATCCTCTCCTTAGCAGACTCGCTGCAAATCGACAAAACCACAAAATCCTAAAAGGAAAACAGAAATCCCTTCCCCAAAGACCTCGCACACAGGAGGAAACCAGCTTCCTCTTCCTGTCCAGGCCGACAGAAGCCTGGAGGTCTTTTGGCAGCAGGTTTCAGCTCTGCCTGCATATCAATAAAGAAAAAAAAAAAACAAAAAAACAACAGGATTCCCCCCAAACCTCATGTTATTTTTTCCTGTACGAGGAGCTTCTGCTTTCCAACAGCAAATCCCTCCGGAGCACACCTCCGACCTCCTACTGAGGGAAGAGGAGAGGAAGAAGTAGTGCAGGAAGGCGCATTCTGAGGGAGTTAATTATTTTAAAAAAGAGAGACGAAGAGAGGAAGTGATGGAGGGGAGAGGGGAAGGTAGCGACGGGAGAGATGATTGCTGAAAGGAAAATACCAAATCACGACTAGTCCGCCATCATCCGTAACAAACTACGTTTACCAAATTAAACATTTCGAGCGCTTGATTTTCACACGGTGCTTAGAAACAGCGTTCCCACTGTCATGAAATCCCTGGGACAGATTTGAATTTCTCAGGGCTGGAAATGGATTGGAAATATTTTCAATATACAGAGTTTAGAATATGTTGTAATGTGTAGCATCCAACATTACACAAGACACTGCATGTTCCTTGTATTACCAATTTAAATCCTAGTGCTGCGCTGCGTGGCCGTTGAAACGTCCCATGAAACAAGTTGTATTCTGCTAGTTTGCGGCGGGAGCGTCTGAAGTTAGCCAGCGGTAGCAGCTTGCTTATGAACAAATGCCTGGGAAGCGTGTTAAATGATGGTTGGCTTTCCAATGACAAAATATAATACATGAATCAAGAGAATAAGAAAGAGGAGCGGCTGAAGATTCAGATTTGTGAGCGTCAAGACCAAGCAAATCTGTCGGGAATCTTAGAGGCAGATTTCAGAAAAATTGGGCAAAAAAAACAAAAAAAAAACAACTATCTACATGGAGAGATTCCACTTAGACGTAAGGTATTTGGGTGAAGTGACCCAGAAGTGTCTTTCACACGTTTGTGTCCCGTGAATCTTGATGTCGTGTGCGGAGCTTAAATCTTGATTAATGAGTTAGTCGATGGACAGACACAGTCAACAGCGACCATTTTAATAAATCGATTAACGGTTTAAAACTCCGGGTCCAGCCTCTCGTTGCTCTGTCATCTATGATGGTAAAATGTAAGTCTTTAGGCTTTGGGCTGTTGGTCAAATAAAGCAAGGACTCTGAAGACGTCACCTCGGGCTCTGGACATGATAATGTAGTGTTTTTTGACATATTATAGACAAAACAATCGGTTCATCAAGGAAAGAATTGCCGGATTAGTTGGGTTGACGTCAATGATGATATTAAAAACTTAACGTGTTGAAATGACGAGTTTGTGACCCAAAAAAAATTCCGCCAATTTTCACTTCATGCTCAACTTTTGGAAACCTCCGTCCATCCCAGTTTAGTTCGTCCACAGACCACCATTACCTGTCAACCATGCCACGTACTTGACTGCAGGCCACATGATTTCACAGTCACATTAGCTTTAGCATAATTATACATTTGCACCGCTACTTTTCCAAGAAGTGTCTTCACTTCTTACAGCTTGTAAGCTCCGTCACCTGGCACCTCAGAGAGAAAACTCCTATTTGCTCACAGCGGCGTGTTCGGCAGCAGTCTGAGAAGATGCCAGAATCAGTTTCCTTTTTGGCGAATGCGCCAGATAAATCGAGGAAGAAGCGGAGAGGACGGCAACAGCAGCCGTCTGATCCATCTGCGAGAAAAGCAGCGCCGCCGTGGCCGCAAGCTGTTAACTCCATCCCCCTGTTCTCTGCTGGTGCTCACAGACAGGTAACCGGACCCCAGGTTTAGCCCTCTACCCCTCCCCTACTGCTGCAGAAATACCCCCACAATGCCCTCCTCCCCCGTCTCCCACACATCACAGTGTCCCAGGCGGCGGCAGGCCTGTCTGATGTGGTCAGGAGTGTAAGATGCTTCATGGCAGACGCTCTCTAATAGCAAAGGAGAAGAAAAAAAACCCCAAAAAGAAACAGAGAATGTGCCCTGCAGGAAGGAACGCTAACAGGTGAAGGACACGGCCTTTTGAAGGCGGCAAGGGACGAAGAGAACAAGGAGATTTAAAAGAGCGAGAGGGAGTGGGGGGGGGGAGGGAGGGAGCTGGGGGGTGAGAGACTGAGCCAGAGACATGAAAGCATGAGGCTGGTGTTGCATCTTACGGTCCACAAATCCCAGGAAAAAGACCAAACCAACAATGTTGTTGGTCCGTCTCTTTAAATAAATATAAAATAAACAAAAACTCACTTCCTGTCTGAGGCTCTCAGTGATGCAGACACCCATGTTTGCGTACCGATTGGCTCTTATCAGCCGCAACGTGTCCTTCCCTGATTCGTCTGGGCCCTACCACGTGACCCTTTTCGCCCAGAAGACAAACAAATCAGCCTTGACCACCAGCGGTTAATTCAACATGCAGAACGAAGCACAACGCTTCCTTTCTGCAACAGTTCCACCTGGTCGTCAGTCCGAACAGAGAAATCTTTTGGTAGAGGTTTGGTAGCTTTGGAGCTTAGTGAGTTCAGGTAATTTGCCAGCTGGAAACCAGATCCAACATGAATTAATAGTTTTTGGACATCAATAAGATATTTCACTCCAGATACACAGAAAATTTCTTGTCAGTAGATAAATTCATAGTTAATTTTGGGCTTTTCGGGGGACTTCTGGGTAGTGGAGGTCTGAAACGTGGCTCCTGGACAACCATCTGCTCAACAACGTGGAACTCGATGCACACCACTTGGTAAATGGGAATTTTGAAATCACTTTGTCAGGCTAACGAGACAAAAAGTTTTGGTCTTTTGGTGGCATTTGTCGACACTAAGAAAAATACAATATCGCCAGCCTTAGAGAGCCTTTTTAGAGACAGAGGAAGACAAATGGCAGAAGAAAAGGCCAAAGAGATCCAGTGGAAAATGGCAACAGCAGAGTAAGAGAGGGAAAGGAATGAGAAAAGTAGGCAGAGAAAGACAAAGAGAGTCTGGGCAGGAGAGATTAAGAGAGAAAGGATGAGGTAGGGTAGGAGACTGAGCGACAAAAGAGACTGATGGAGAAAAGCAGCAGGAGGGAAGACGTGGGGGAACGAGCAGACAGCAGCCGAGAGAGAGAAAAGACAGAAAAAAGTTAAAGGGAGGAAGAGAATACAGGGGAGGGAAGGGGAAAGAGGCCGAGACAAAAAGATGAGATGGAAGAGGGAGGAAAAGGGAGGCTCACTGATCCCCTCATAATCCTGAGCTGTATTTCATTTCGGCCTGATGTGAGGAGAAGCAGACAGACAGAAAAGGCGAGGGGAGAAAAAAAGTCATGCTGGCTAAATTAAAAAGGAAGCGTCAGTCTGCTGACTCCTCCACACCCATCCTCCCCTCTCTCCACCGCCTCCTTCCTCAAGTGTGTGCGTGAGAGATCTGGAGGATGAATGGGGCTGTGTAGCCGCGGTGCTGCAGGATCACCCATCATCCACACTTCAACAACAACAAAAAAAAGGGGGGGCGCCCACATTATCCAGACTCACAGCTCTTGATGTCAGCAACAATCCTGATCCTCTCCTACGTACCAAAAAGCCCGTCGACCTGCGCCGAGCTCGGGCCACAGCGCTGCAGGGAGGAGAGGCGCACGTGAGGCCGGATGTTTCAATTTGTCAGGATCCTCTGGCTTCTAGACGGGACAGTGAGTGTTTAAGGTGGAGATAAATCAGCTGCTGCATAGAGATGAAAGACGATAGGCGTTTTGTCAAAAGCTACTAGGTGACGTTTCTTCAGACCGGCACTGTGGTATTTTACAAACGTGGCTTTGAAAATGAGACGAAAACAGAGCTGCAAATTGTTTTCCTTACTGCTAATGTCGGATGAATCAGTTGGTCTTTAAAAAGTAAAATAAACGCCGGTTATCAGAGCTCAAAGCGAAGATGTCTTAAGAAGGGACATTTTGGGAAATGTGCTTATTTTGCTTTCTTTCCGGTTGTTAGATGGCAAGATTGATATCAATATCGTGTCTACGCATCAAGTACGGAGCTGGAGACGGGTGGCTGTTAGCTTAGCTTAGCATAAAGACTGGAAACCGAGGGAAACCGTTAGCCTGGCTCTGGTCAAGAGGTCAAAAATACGCCTTCAAACACTTCTAAAAGCTGACTAGCAAACACCCGTCTTGTTTGTTTGATCCGTAGGTGGAAATGTAAAGACAACAATTTACAGTTTATCCATCTGTCCAGTTCGTCTGTGCACCACTGCAGGCCAGTTACGATCGTTAGTTTTTAGCCAAATCGCAGGCCAAAACTTTGACTATAACGTATGCAAATCTGAGTCCAATTAAGTAACAATGGACATTAGCCTGCATGTAGCAAAGCCTCTAGCTCAGCTAAAGATAAAAAGTCAGTCAGGATGCTGCAGCGTTCACTCCGTGTGGATCAGATTGCCAGTAAAGTGCCGTAAATATAAACAAACAAAAAAAAAAAAGGAGGAAAAAGAAGCAGCTCCTGGTGTAGAAGCCCTCCCCTGCAGCAGCATGAGGTAATAAAGCTCGGTGCCAGCTCTGCCCCGGAGAAATAACCAGCCAGCCGAGGCAATAAATAGAGTGCTAGATTCTCGCTGACACGGGCGGGCCAGGCGAGCCCATTAAAATGTGACCTCCCCGACCTTGGAGGAGCCTGGACTTAGTGTACGCCCACTCAACCACCTGCTCCTCCTCCTCTTCCTCCCCCCGGACACAGACTGGGGAGCACGGAGATGTATGCATATAGGAGCTGGTGGACGATAAGACTCCTGGAGGCGAACTGTATCCACTAGTTTATTTATTTGGACGGCTACGCTCAAATCTGTGCGTTTGGGACAAGAAAGCACTGAACCAAGGCTTTACAATCTCTTCAATTAGTGTTTAGATTATTGTTTTTACAGCTTTGTTCTTATTGTCAACAAATCCCACGAAAAAGACCAAGAATTAATGCATCTCTTCTTCCTCCGAGCCACAGAGCTCCATTGTTGCTCCAGAAACTATTAAAAACACATCACTGTTGCACTGGCTGACATGTTCCTTCATCACCATGAACACGCACACACTACTCAGAGCGCCAAATGTGGATTCATCCGCTGCTGAAAATAGTCCTTAAGAAATGCACCATTTCCTCCTGTTTGAGTAACGTTTGACAAAAAACTACAGTGAGCAGCCGTTTTAGAAATTAAATGGTATATTTATGAGCTGTACATCTTCCGTATGATGAGTGCCACAGACGGGGTAGAGAGGTTTTTACAAAACAAGACGGCAGTTTTAGATAACGGAAAGAAACAGCCTAATTTTCCATGCGTTATCCATCTGTGTTTACAAGGTTTTGAGGAATCCTAATTAAAAACAGAGAAACATGCCTGTAAATCACCACCCGCGGGCGGAGGTGCTGACCCTCTGAGCCGTGTTAATAGTCGCGTTTACGTCCAAAAGAGTCTAAAAGGTTTGTCAAATAAAATGCAAACAGAGTGGTACTTTTTCATCAGCTGGAGTTATGTGCACGTCATCCATTGGACGTGACAATATTGGATGATTAAACTTCAGTAACTGCGGACCATCGTGACATTTTATTGCCGTTTCATACCCGAGATGGCATTTATGATATTCCTGTGAATTAATCCGTTTCCACGGTCCACACGCTGGCTGGTGTTTCTGCCCCTGGCTGGATTCCTTAGGGGGCGTGGCTCTTCCACCTTTAGCCAAGTGTAAAGCTTTTATTTTTTATATTCTTGTTTAAACTCGCTGTATTTATGCCCCAACTAAACAACGGTTATTTGCCAGCGACTTCCAAAATGACCCTGATGAATCGTACTTCTGTCTTCTGATCTGATGCCTCCATAGTTAAGGCTTTGTTTTAGTTCGGGCAACTACAACTACTCCGCTTCTTTTAACTATGAAGACAATATTCAGTCAACTCAGAATAACGACAAAGCGAAAATTAGCTTTGCATTCAGCCTGAACACCTTTTGGTTACATTAGTGTGTGATAAACTGGAGCATTTGAACAAACAAGTAAAGAGTTGTTTACGTCCACATATAAATTGTACTGTTGTCACAAACGCATGCGTAACAAGTAAACTGTCCTGCACAGAAGCAAACAACGTGGACTTGGATTGGCCACCATGACATCACTTTCCATTGTTTTGACCAGCCGTATTGTTTTTCCTCTGTTTGCCATCTGTCTCTGCCACAACTGCACGTCCTCCCTCATAAACCAGACAAATGTTTGTATTGGAAGCGACGGGATCCTTTCAACAGTGTGAGCAAAGTTTTCCATATTTCCAGTGAAATGTCTTTGATCAAAAGAGATGTCCCGTCATTTCGTCCCGTTTTCCAAAAACACGACAGAGCAGGACGAATTAATCACCAGCACCGAGTGAATCTACAATGCGCGAAGAGCTGAATGCCTCTTTGATGGGCGCGGAGGACGCCGCCTCTACTCCGTCACTGCAGCCGCGGCACAACAGCTGAAGAATTTGGAGAATGGCGTCACGAAAACAAGCACGGTTTCATGTCTGCATTGTCGTGATGGAGAATCAAACATGTGAAATGTCAGACTGCCGCCGCAGGAATGTTTAGCCAAATGTTGCCTTTGAATCGGCGCTCTGTTTTCTTACACCAAGACCAAACCACTGGCTCGTCTGCATGAACGTATTTACAAACTTTCTGTTGACGTAATCAGAACAGGAGTCGGCAAATAAAACATTAAAACAAAAAAATAAAAAAGGACAAATGCGCCCTCGGATCCCCTTCTGCTGTTACACATCAGTCTGATGTTGAACGAGCTCCAGGAATGATTTGGTGATGAAAAGCGGCAGTGTTCACTTTATATATTTAAGAATTTTAGAGGGGCTGATTCAGGGTTTCAGTATTTAATCTGGGCAGTTATTTCCATTATATGTGGTTCATTAACTGACTCTAGAGTTGACTTGTGGCTGACAGATGAGTTTACACGTGCGTTTCTGATGTGTACTTTCTGTTTGCTCGTCTGTTAAGAATAAGAAGGAGCCACATCCCCGACTCAAAGCACAAAACATAGTTGCGCTGCAGTCTGGTGTATTTATTTAAGCAACTGTGGGTCTCTGCGCCTCGTCTCTGATGGATTTCTCTCTGTGTGATGGCTGAACGTGGGTGCAAAACAGCTCTGACATTTATTATTGATATTTTAAATCCTTTTAAAAAATGGTTTCAGACTTGGACAGCTGGCAAGACGATCTGGAGCTTTCGATCATATCACACCATCTTCCCCGGAACGTTTAAGCCAACGTGAACGTGAGGTCCTGTAAATGCTCAAGAGATTAATTAAAAATTTTAACATGTCAAAACAAACAAACTCCATTTGCTGATGAAGACCGTGCGATAGGATCAAAAGCTCCAGAACAGCTACTGGTGGACCCCGTGGAGATTCTTGTGTTTCCAAAGTCAACTTACAACTAATTTAATCATCTTAAACTACCAACAAATAATTAAAGATGGCCACTTTAAGAAGCACTTCTGCATGAAACACACTCAGGATGGCAGCGTGTGGGGAACCAGACCTGTGACAGTTTAGTTACGAGCCTGCGTCTCTATGCTTTAGTCTCGTCGCCTCCTCTGCAACATTAACGGTGCTGCAGCTGCAGAGCAGAGTCTGCTGCTCTCTGCTCTTTTCAGTCCACTTTGAAGATTTTACCATCAGTGCAATTTGAATTGACCCAAATGTGCAGAAGTCTGTTTTCCTTTTATGACTCTTTTATGAATCTAAATTATGTTTCTCTCACACCTGGACATGGAGATGCAGCACTCCGACTCCGACTCTCTACAGGTTCACTCGTGGATCCAATTATCCTCTTACATTTGGTTTTTTAATTTAACCTAAATATTTTACCTACATCATGCTGACATGAAAGAACTGGCATTGATATTTATCATCTGGTCACTCTTTAAATCCTGACTGTCAACAGCACAGCAAACAGAAACGAGGAGAGAGGAGTCCGTCTGGATGAGAGCAGCTAAACGGCTGTCCTTAGTTTGACCAGACGTCATTTTCTTCACTGGATACCAAGATGCCCGATCAGTAAGCTGCCCGGTGACAGGCCAACGTGTTCTTATGCCACTGTGTCGTCACTGTGAGCGTTAATGTTTTCACAGCATGGAGGGCAAATCTAGGAGAATGAGACCAATGATGACCAACTGAAATGATCCATTAAAAAGGTATTTCAGTTGCTTAAAGGGTCATTCTGCTATTTTTAAACCTGGGCCTATTTATTTATTTTACATATTTCGGGGACTAAATGACTAAGTACAAAAGGGTTTTGCATCGGTCCAGCTGGCGGCCATGAAACAGGCTGCAACGTAATCTTTGCTGGCAACTGCACCCGTCAAAGTGCATCCACAAAGTGTTTTTGCCACAGACTCTGGCGTCTGACACCATTACGAAAAAGGATCCCTGCAGAGACGGACCGTATTGTTAAAGAGTAAGATCACTGTTTGTTTAACCAGAAAACACACAGTCGTCTTCCTGCAACAACTCAACCTCTCACGAGATGCAAGAGCAAGACTTTGTTTCTGATTAAACAAAAAAAAAAAAAGGGGGGGATCTTTCAGACACTTAATGTGGCCATTAGGCTCGTTTCTGCTGTGTATCAGTGCATCGGCGCTGTCAGCGCCTATCTGTCTGTCTGCCATCCACTGCAGTTGCTCTCCTCTTCAGAGATGTTTGGTCCATCCAGCCATATGTCCATCAGCTCCACTGTACCGCCCCAGGCACTGTGAACACCCCCCCCCCCCCACTCAGGCCTGCCCAGCTGTCCAGGCAGCAGAGGAAACGAGCGGAACGAGCAAATGGACGAGATTGTGAATGGATTAGCTGCATAAATTAGTTGTAAGTCAATATTAATTAAAAAGGAACAACACACGCTTGATTTTTTTTCTTTTTTTAAAGCAGAAGATGGCCACAGGTTCACAATCAAATATTTATCAGACAGGCGCTGAGATTCATGTCTCTCAACTCATCTCTGGATGGAGGAGAATGGTGCCACCTGCTCGTCGCCAGCATCAAAACATTTGTTGGTGCCAAACCCTACAGAGTAAACGACAGCAGTGCTGTGAGGTTACACAGATTATTTAATACGCAGTAAATCTGATACAAACCGATAAATGTGCGCAACTCCGCTTCATTTCCTTACAGTTACACAACTGACATCTGCTCTCCACAAGTCATTCGGCCACAGACTCCGCCTTCAACACTCATCTTCCATCAGAACAACAAGATAATTCAATTTGTTTTTGCCCAGTGCAGTTTCCCTTTTTTCGAGGAATCTTCCTGAAATCACTCTCAAAATAATTGAAATTGGGCAGAATAAAGCAGATTACTGAGGAAATTTCTAAACAATCACTTTGTTTTTTTTCCCCCCTTCAGACTTGGAAACGCTGGTGGCTGCTGGGATGAAACCAGAAGGGATGCCTCTCTCCTCTTTAGCACACAAAAAGACAACACAAAAGAAGCTTGTTGATCTTTTCTGTTGGTTTTTCTCTAAAGATCTGACTCCTGAGCGGCTCCTCTGTGGACGGAGAGAGAGAGGGGACAGATGCTGCTCAAATTTAAAAGAAAAGAAGACAGTTCACTCGGCGGTGCTGCTGTCAGAACGCAGATCTGTTTGAGAGCGTCGACCACGCCCCGAAAATGCTGAGAGCTACGATTTACGGCAGCAGCTGATGTTAGCGAGGAGGATGGATGGGAGAAAATGTTTTAGGAAAACAACTTGTCGTCTGGGGAGCAATGACTGTTTCCTTAAACGCAGCCCAACACCTGTAAAGTGGCTGCAAAAAAACAAAAAAGGGGGCGTGAAACCAAGTTGGATCTTAAAAAATGAAATGGACTCTTCAAAGAGCAAAAGGCCCCGCTGAAATCTAGAGCTTCACACACTTCAAACGGCTCATTTCCCAGACGTTTTCAGGCAATAAAAACGGCAGAACGGTTTGACAAGAGCTGGGGAGCTGCAGCTCGCTGAGGTAGTTAAGGTCAGGGCAAACGTCATTGATTGAACTAAGTGCTCCAGTGAAAATAGTGTGCCTCAATCAATGCTGCCTCTAATGGTGCGAGGCGGAGCTCCCCGAAGACCTCGGCTCTAGACGAATGTGACAAAGTCATCCCGAGGTGCCGGAGTCCCGTTCTGTCTGCCGGCAGGCCGCTGGCCCGGCCACTCGCAGCTCCCGGTTCCTCCTCCGACGACGACGACAGGAGTTAATGAAAACGCCATTACTCAGTCAGGCCATCGACGACGGAGCGCGGTAAGAACAGGCCGAGCAACAGAAGGAGTGTAACTAGGGATGCACAGCTGTCACCGTTTCCAGAACGGAATACACAGCTCACAATCTTTAAGGAAAGAAACCCATCAAGTTAATCCATTTAAGCCTCGGCTGCGACGCGCCACCAGCTTTATTTATTAAATTTGTTAAATGCTAAGTAAGTAAATTGGGCCGACAGTGAATAAGAACAGAGTGCTAACGAGCAGTTGATTTTGATTAAACAGCAAGTGACAATGGGATTAAAAAAAACAAAGCAAAAAAAAACAAAAACAACACCATTTGCAGTTTTCAGCTGTTAACTGTATTTTCACTTGCAATCAGCAGTTCATCTGCCCTCTTTAATCTTCATTTACTTTCAATTATCAGAAGCATTTCTTAAGCCGTAAACATCGTAAGAGGTCCTTGCTTTTAATGAAAACTGATTATCTTCATCAATCACAACTATTGATCAACAATCACGAAAAGGATTGTATGATTGGGAGATAAAATCGGGTTAAACAAAAATCACTTGAAGCTCGTGAAAATAATTAACCTCATGTATCCACGCTAGTAAACCACAAGTATAATAACCAAATAGCTGTTTGTGTGGGCGTCTGCATTTCCGTCTTCCTTAAAAACTAAAAAAAGATCAACCACTGACTATTTTCCAAACCGTTTCCTTTTTACTTCCATTCTTGTTCTCCTTTCCTGAGAGAATCCAAAATTACACCCTCTTCCTGTTCCTCCACTGCGCTGCCCTCTGCTAACAATGTCCACAAAAACTGCAGCGTACAGATGAAAGGCTCAGCCCTAATGACAAGGTACCCTGTTCACTTAATACTTCAAAGATTTGGGCATGATAACCCCCCCCCCCATATCCACCCACAGTTAGCTGAAGCCTGAACCAAACCAGGACCAGGCTGAACACACAGAAGCTGCCCGTCTGCATCCAGCTCCGTGTGAGCAGCCTCCAAACAACAACACAGAGGCAGGAAAACGCTTCCTGTGGACACGGAGATACATAAACTAACACACGCTGTAACCAGACGCGCATAAATTAATTTACACACAAATAAACAAGAGTATCAAACATGAGCAAACACCTAGCCTGCACATAAACTGTCCTTTTTAACCAAACAGTTGTGGAAGCACTACTCCTGACTACTACTACCCAAGTAAATAGTGCAATACCACAGTGTAGAAATACTCTTGTACTTATTATACTTTTAACAAAAGTATTAGCATCAAACTTTAAAGTAAAAGTACTCATGCAGTGCATATAGTCATACAAATTCCAGATTTGTACCAATAGGAATAATTAGCCATTTTTGGAAACACGGTTGTTATACAAAGTGTTACAGCGACAAGTTGTGGCTTTAACAGGCGGATGGACGTTTTAGGGAGGCATGTTTTTCAGAGACCTTCCCATAGAGCAGGAACGTTTAGGTTTGCATTTATGCATTTAAAGTAAAATGGTAATGTTTTAAATGAAGGACCACATCTTACATACATTTGAGCCAATTAGTGGACACGTTTCCCTCCCCACCCCAGAAGGAACGTAAAGGGATCAGCGTCTTCCGAAAAGGACACCCGTTTCCCAGAAGCATCTTCATTATTAGCATAAATCGGATTATTGTATCCAATTATCATAAAATCCATTTTATGAACATTTGCAAGCTTAGGATGCCTTTCCTAAAAACGATCGTCTCTTTCAGCACCACCCCAAGCCAACACTCAGAAGCTCCGAACAGCATCCACTTGCGCTCGGCCTTAAGTGCCGTTTTGGGAAATGCGAGCAAAAATGTGTAGATTTCGAAGAGCGTTTGTAGAAACACTCTTACCTTCTGTGTGTAATCGTTTAGGGGAAATGGGGCCCGGGTCAATATTTATGGGCGCAAAGAGGCTTCTGCCGGAACACGTGACCTTTAAAGCTCCAGGATGTTCTCCAAACATTAGACCACTTCCCCAGCCCATCCCTCACGACATCCATCCATCAAAAACACACTTCAGCTCCCACCCGCGGCCTCTCCCGACTCCCCGTCCTCCTACTCAGACCCATAAAAACACACAGGTTTCCTCATCAGGACAGACGAAGCTGCGTGGCGCTATTACCTCGCATCCATCAACGCCTCTGCACACCCAGATAAGGTGGGGCAGAACAGCCTACTCATGTAATTAGGTAATTATAGGCAACGCATGATGGATCCCTGTTGTAGTTTTATTTTTGCAACTGTGAAAGGTCACATTGACAGAGGGTCTAATCACTCCTGCGGTTTGTTTTCCATTTTCTTCTCTCTCCATCCAAACCGCAGCAGAAAAGCTTCTTCCGTTTGGCTCATTTACGTTCACGTTACCTGACAGAATGTTGAACAAGAGCCCGTGAACGACAGTCGCGCGCATTTAAAGGATAAGTCTGTCAGTATTTTTTATTTTTTTTAAAGGAATGCATCAAAGAAATATTAAACCGCATCAGTGAACCACACTGCCGCACTGTGTAACATGCTCCTTCATCACTATGAACACACACAGTACTTTAATTCTATCTCACACACACACACAATGTGGATTCATGTGGAAAATAGTGCCCAACAAATGCACTACTTCCTCCGTTTGCCAACTACAGCGAGCAGTGGTTTTAAAAATACACATATTTGTGAGCTGTTTCAAAAGATGTTATGTCTTCAGTGGGAACCAATGGGCTGGGAGCTGAACGAGTGAGGAGGTAGCCATTTTAGCCATGCATGCCTTCTTCCTCTGTGGTCTTCGTAAGAATTAAAAAGCTGAATACTGTCAGTCAAAATGATAACAGTCAACACCAACGAGTCTTAAGTGGAGTCTAAAGTCATCAGATTCCGATTCGAGCCCACACGTACGGTTTATACCCTTAAACTGTTTGCTCTAACTCAACAACTCCCAGCATTTAGGCACAAATCCATGACAACCCACCTCAAGGGTTAAGACCTTTGGCTACCGTGTCTCCTGAACGTCTCCCACACGTTCCCTCCCTGCTTGCAGTGTACTAAAGAGGGTAAAATATAATGAGGGATGACAAATTTCACACACCGCTCAGCCAATTTCGTTCTGTAGCAGAGGTAATTACGACAATTAAGCCTGGGAGAGCATTCTTTAACTTCATTATGGGTTATTATGGTGATACAGCAGGTACCAGGTACAGTCAAGGATGAACAATCTTCACAGCAGCATTCATAATCAGAACATCCACAAGGGTACTGCTGCTTTTATTAAGACGTTTGCTAAATCAAACTATATAATGCCTGAAATTACGTCTTTAAAAAAAGCATCAGATTCTCTACTGCCTGTACAGTCCAGATGTATCAACTACAACCACAACGATCATACTGACGACACATCAACATGCAAAAAAAAGGCAGAGAATCACAAAGCACGAACAGATGACGTCTTGGGAAAACAAAATCTAAACAAACGTGCACGGAGAGAAACTTGAGCTATTTTTTTTTGCCAACAAATGATATTAAGCCTCAGAAATCAACAACCTGTGACAAAACCATGAAAACTTCCAATCTAATTGATCCAATTTCTGCCAATCAATTTTTCCGCTTAAAAATGAGGCATCAGATAAACCAAGAAGCTTCAAATCAGGCTGCACTCACCGATCTTTTTGCCGGACTCGTCGAGGCAGAGCGAGGCTGCTGAGGGCATCGCGCCCAGGATGGACGCCAGCGACGGGGCTTTTCGCTTTGGGACACCGTCCTCCTCCTCTTCCTCCTCTTCCTCCTCCTGTCTGTTCTGCTCTAGTTTGATCAGAGCCTCCAGTGTCAGCTCGCAGAGGTCTTTGCCAAAGTGCTTTGCCACGGCCTCAAGCTCGTCGTCCTCTTCTGGTTCCTCACCGTCTGCCATCTTACACGGTGTGGAGAGGACGTCGTCTTCGTCCTTTTCGCCGTCTGGGAGAGGGATAGGCGGAGGTTGATATGGAATTAATGTGGTGTTGAATTATCCCTCTAAAAAAAAAAAAAAAAAAGCTTGCAACCACTTTGAAAAGGCCTGGAACTGGTCAAATCTGTCTTGAACACATCATCAGGACAAACACGTGCAGAAACAGGAGCTTGAAACCAGATGTTCCAAATAAAAACATCGCCACCAAATTGCCCAAAAAGCATTTGTCACACCAATATTTAAAATAAAACTGGACATTTACATCTACCGATTCAAAACATTGTAATCCAACTAGCAATCACTCAGCTCATGACCTCCTACAGGCCCCTAAAACCTCTGTGGGTCCCTGACCTCACCGTGAACAGCACGATGCAGGCTCAGGGATCGATGCCGGACTACAGGCTGTGAGCAGTGATCTTGTTCCAGTTACATACAGTACGTACTATATACTATATACTAATTGTCATAGCAAACTGTTGTCGAACACATTTAATAACATGTAGAATAGCCACTGTTGTAAAAATAGTGAAGATATATTGATATAATTAAAAAAGTGAATAATTTTGTTTCTCATAACTGAGAATAAAAAAAAAAAATGGTGATGAATAAATCACATCCAGGCAAAATAATTGGATCATAATTTTGGCCGTCCCCGTCACAGTCCTGGTATCTAATTAAAAATGTGTCCCTTTAATCAGCCGTAATTAAAATGTCCTCACACAGGCTTCTGCCCACGAGTCAGGGAAGCAAGTCGATTATCAGTTTGAGAAGAAACGAAATGCCACCGGATCTGAAAGCGTCGCAGCGGCAGCTGGAACAGCAACACGCCTGAAATCAGTGACAGCCTGCAACCCCCACTGTGTGACAACAGACAAAGAATAGAGGGCCAGAGACAAAGAGCCCAAAGGTAGAAAGAGATAAAAGAGAAAGTGACATTTTTCATGGGTGGGCCTGTGTGCGTGTGCAAACACCAACAGAAGCACTGACGTCTCCCCCCGACTGACTTGACAGAGTGATAAATAAAAAGCATCATCACGTATCAACGTGGCCATGTTGCGCCATAGTATGCACACGTTAGCATTTAGCCGATACAGAGCTTCATTTTCTGCCCTAAAATACTTGCAAAACAATAGTTAGCATGTTTGCTACAGTTAGCATTTTAACATGCAACTTCTTTAGTGTCTGATGTTAAACAGCTAGCGTAGAAATGTTATAACACTGAGCATGTTTTTGTGACATCCTAATGTTAGCATGCTAACAAACTAACTATAAATAATCTTGAGTTGAAATTTGAAGCCACTGCCGTTTTGTTTGTCCTTATTAATGTAATTTGTCCGGTTCATTATTCCCGTCCGTTAACTCGGCAGTGAGCAGCAGAGATTTCACTGACATGTACGACACTGCATGACTGCACTTTCACATCTATACATTTTTGCATCATTGCATATTTTTCAGGGCACTGCATAGTGCATGTACTGCATTTCACCCTTGAAGTACACTTACATAAAAATGGTGACGGGTAAATACAGGGAGTGATTTCAAACACAGCCCATAAGTCCCCTAACCAGGTTGTTTCAACAAGAACACCAAAGTGCAAAGAATTGAGAGACAGTTTTGATGGTGTAAGTTTGTTGTATGGATGCCTTATAAATCCCATACTGTAAATATGCGGTATAAAGAGTTCAGACACAGCTCTGGACGTCTGCGAGGGATGACACATGCGACCTTGAGGCTACAGGACGATCACTCCTTTCTGCGCCGTACCTTCTTTAGCGTAGGCGGCGTAAACTCCTCTCAGTTTGGGTCTACTGCTCTGAAGCTCGGTGTCTATTTCATCCTGGTAGCTTTGGATTTCGTCTGTTAAAATGAAGATAAAAATGACAAAGACGTTCAGTAAGAAACATTCCTGGATCAACAAACTTTAGTGCAACACTTGAAAAGTAGAAAGCGAGATGCAAAAACTTCCCATGTTCCTAAAATGGTCGTGTGCGATACATGCAGGGAAACAAAATGATACTTCTTGTGTGTTCTTGGTAAAGTCACAGCCCGTTCTTCTGAACCTTTGCTAACCCTCTAAATTATATCTCCCATAATTACAATGTAATATGTTAGCACTGTAACTTAACGTATGTTTGATTACATGTTGTGCTGAAACTGAATCGTGTTTAAAAAAACTGAGTCTTTGTACTGCAGCGTTTTAATTTGTTTTCCTCGCTTTAGCCACATCCAACACGGTATTAAGGCCTTGTTCAGACTGCCAGCCTAAATCTAGTTGGGTTTTGTTTTTTGCACAGCCAGATTCATTTTAGAAAATCTGTACAGGAAAAGAAATCAGATGCGTCGGTTCCAAGCCACATTTGGAGGTGGTCCGAAATGCGATTTACAAATCAGATTTCTACAGATCTGTCTCAGTCGTGGCGCTCAAATCAAATTTCAACGTGTCTTTTGCATCACTCGTAACGCAGCACACTATGACGACGTCAAATCCACTGTGACGGAACTGCATCAGAGGGGCTGTATACCATCCTCCATTCGAGAAATATATCTGGTTTGCCTGCAGTGTGAAGAAAGCCTCCGTCAAGGTCCTCCAAAAACGTCGATGAAAACAAGAACGCGTAACCAAACTTGTGAGTCTAACGGCCCTGAAACGCTAATAGAATTCATTCTACAACATCAGAAATAAGCGCAGGTAGCCTGAGAGTCAAGATAGAGTCGATATTGCGTTCATACCTTCAACGGCATTCATCTTTTTCTTCAGCTCGATCTCCAGCTGGAGGGACGAAGACAAAGGAGAGGCGTTGGATGAAGGAACGGAAGGTTTTTCCCGAAACGGTGAGTACAGGGTGAAACGATCAGCGAGTCAAACATCTCGGAACAAAAGAACATCCCAACAGGAGGACTGTGGGTGGCTGACAACAGCTGCCCCTTTTTACATTTTCTTCCTAAAAAGTGCGTAAACACCAAGAATGAGGTTGATGTGGAGCTGATGGCCAGCGCAGCACAGGTCTTTGTTTCTGTCCCGTAAAAGTAAAAATGGTTAAACATTATTATTATTATTACTACTCTTCTGCTTTTGTGCGCACCATTAATTTTGCTCTTTTCCAGTGGGACGGGAGAAAAACCATTCAGGAAGCAGAAATTCCTCAAAAAGGAAAGTTGGAATTATATATGAGAATTAAAACTCTCCTAGATCAACAAATACTCTTGTTTCAGCCACATCTCGTGGCTTTCATCGGCGGATGGAGTGTGTCAGTTATCATGTGACAGAAACTTCATTCTACACGAGTTGTTGGCGAACGCTTTGGAAGACACAAGTAAGTTGGACCTTTCCGTCAAGATCATGTAGCTTAGGGATAAAGTTGTACATTTTTTACTCCAGCATCTAAAAAAAATCATCAAGATTAATTTCTTGATGATGCTGGAAGCATAAATCCAAATTGCCAAAAGCAAGCTCGACAAATCGCAGCTCTGACGTGGATTAAAGTGTCTGCGTGATTTATTTATTTTCCCATTAAATTTGTTACTTTAAAAACATTTTCTGTCCTGAAAGCTGGCTCTACATCATTCATCACATTTGTTGTTTACCATGTTTCATGCAGCCCAAACTGCCACGGCCAAACGTTCAAAGTCAACGTCATGTCTAAGCCAGCAGACGGTTAGCTTAGCTTAGCTTAGCTTAGCTTAGCTTAGCTTAGCTTAAGCAATGGAGACGTGGAACCAGCTAGTCAGGCTCCGTCTGAAGTTGACAGAATGATCTTTGAACACCTGCAAAGTTTCCCTAATTGACATGATTCAGCCACGATTTGATACAAAGCTCACCTGCTGCCTCTGTGTGAAGCATGTGGCCCTACACTACTGTGATCTTTGATAGGTTTGCTTTAGACGTTAATTTCCTTCATTAATTATTGGAGAAAGCCTGGAGGCCGCATGTAATCATCGAAAAAAATACAAGATTAAATTTTAATGTTACCTGAGGGGGGAAATGGGTAATTTCATAATTGATAAAAACCTGTGGATGTCAATGAGGGGACACATTTATTTCGTTAAAAAGGATCCTGATACTACGCATGTTTATCCGCACCTGCTGGACTTGTTGTTTCCTCAGTCCAGCTGTAAAGCAGGGCGGGTCACACTCTTGGTCCAGATCTATCTTCATGAACTCTTCGATGGTCAGCTGACTGGTGGGCGTGTCCTCAAACTCTATCAGTCTGATGCAGGAGAAGGTGAAGGGCGACAACGGGGGAGATGTTACGTTCAAATCAAATCAACAGCACAAACAAATTAAGATGGAACACCAAATCGGGGTCACTGCGACTGACAATTTTGGACACCTGCAGTTTAAAAAGATAATTAATCTCCTGCTCCCCTTGTGCACCAAAACAGACCAACCTTGTGTGAGAAAGCCTCTCGTCAATACTTTTACAATCAGATCAATCAAAGTTCATCCATTACCCAACAAGTTGGCTTTTAAACTTTCACCACCCACCTTTTTCTTAGTGTGGTTTCACACACTTTTACAACACTGATTATTTCTTTGATGGTGCGGCAAAAGTCGTGCATACGAGCGGCAACGAGGAGAGCTGAAAACAGAACATAAAACACACACATGTGATGAGCTTCAACAGAACAGGTTCGAGCTGCCAAGTAGCCTACAACTCTGCCACGCCTGGTCCGTCTCTGCACAGCATTTATATCTCAACCTGTGTCATCCCTAAAACTACGCGAATGGTGCGCGTCACGCACAAAACGCACAGGGCTGGGACGAGGTGCTTACCCCTCCCGATGTGATATGATTTATTATTAGCATATTTATACTTTTTTTAATTCATGGGAGGAAAGCTGAATCGTACACTTCTAGAGGCTGTATATCATGAGTCATAAGATAAGATCAGCCTTTATTAGTCCCTCAGTGGGGAACTGCGGTGCTACAGCACCAAATATAATGCACATCACATGTCAGTCATTGAGTTTTATTTCAGCAGCATCATTACTATACTGCATATAAAAGTGGGAAATTATTTGTTGCATGTCCTCACCCCTCTCCCTCTGTGACCATCAAGAAAATAACGCAAAATCACCTTTAAAAAAAACTAAATGAATATAATAAAATAATGTCGAGTCAGGAATAATAAAAAAAAAAAACCTCACTGCGCTCTTTTCATTCTATGTTTGGGTAATAAAAAAAAAACAGAATATAACAGATGCACACATATATGATCAAGACTCAGGCAAAGACGTGACTGACAGCTGACAAGACGGGGGGGGGGGGG